>JARHVA010001749.1:2837500-2930000 GCA_037957365.1 Torreya grandis | reverse complement strand
ATGAAATTCATACATAAATAAAAATAATATTCCATCTACCAAACATGTGATAAATAACATATGTAACTAGTGTAATGTATTAATCATGTCATGATGTTATATTTTTGGAAATTTTAAATGTTTTTTATAATCTTGATGTTTTTTTATTTTTATAATAATATTAAAAATTATACCAAGTGGTTGGTTCATAAAATTTAGGAATGTGATGGATCCGAACAATCCCCAACATGTGTCAAGTCATACTTTTCACTAGTTATAACAGCATGAGTATGTGGAAAAAGTGAAAACAATTAATATTCCCCCACTATATATGTTAATCACAATAATTTAACTCAATATAATATATGGATTTAATATTATTTATGACCTTGATAGGAAAGAATCAATGTGTGCCCATGTAATATGTGGATATATATATATATATATATATATATATATATATATATATATATATATGTACATGATCAAGTAATCTCAATAGAGGACACCAAGGATGCAAAATTAGTCAATCTATAAACGTGATCAAGTATAATTATGCAAAAGGTGTGCATTATAATCATTGTAAGATGAGTGTCATGAATTTGTGGATCATGATAAAAATCAAGGGGAAGGGGCCAAATGAAGATAAATCTAAAGGATAAAATGATGGATAATATAAGAGCATATGAATGTATGTATGTCAAAATATAATAATAAAATGGATGGGCAATAGGGAAAGAATTGATAAAATATGTATAATATGATATGTGTGGTAAACTAATCCAATTAATCAATCCAACCACTTGTAAGTAATATATATACTCAATATGGATCCTCACATGTAACTAAATTATGATCCTATACCTACATTATTATACTATTTATTGGATGTATCATCATTTGAAGACACACACACGCGCGTGCGCGCGCACGCGCGTGTGCGCGCACGCGCGCGCGCACACACACACACACACACACACACACACACACACACACAGCTTTCTTGCTCTTAAGAAACTTCCTCTCTTGAAATAATAATGCTTGCACATTCATTCTCAAATGTAACATGGTAATGATCTTTACCTAGTGTTGTCCCAATTTATCTTAGCCATGATATTATTAGTTTTGAATTATATTGATCCAAAGTAGGTTCAATGTGAAATATAATGGAAGATGTTTTGAACCAAGTATTACTATAAACCTAATGGATCCAACAAGTGTTGAGGCCTAGTAATCTTACCCAAGTTTTGATTGGCATACCTAATACATTAGATAATTTTTATGTTGCACATATTGACTTCATGAATTTATGTAATATTTACATTAGTGAAATTATTTCCATTAATGTGAGGAAAAATAATAAAAGGATATATATTTTATGAATGATTTTTAGTTTCCTCCTTCTAAACCACCTTTGTGACATTAATGTTTTTAAGTATGTCTTGATTTTGATTTTCATTCATGAGAAAAAATGTCTTTAGGATGTTTTATTATGTATTTTGAATTTTATTTTGTAAATTATATTTTAGTGAGTTATCTTTTGGTAACTTCTATTATGTGAATTTTACAACCTTTATTATTCTAATTTTTCTTTTTGTAAAATTTCTTGTTCTGATTTTGCCTTTTGTAACCTTTCTTATTATAATTTTTCATTTTTTAACCTTTATGTTTGTTATTTTTCCTTTTTAACTACTAATTTTATTCTTTTTACACTTTTTTATTATGATATGAAATAATAGTAAGTAGTTTTCTTTACTGTATAAGTTGCTTTTGAATTAGGTGGTGGTTTGATTTTTGTATTTTATATTTGAGTTATAACTATGTTATCTCTCTTTAGTATTTTTACCTTTTAGCATATTTCTATAAATAAAAAGTTTCAAATTAGTCATGTGTTTTTATTTCATATCTTACAAATTTTAATTTTACTCAATATTTTTAATTAATTATAATAATACTCTTTTAATCTCTAATTTTTATGAAATATTGGCCTATGGTCTATTTGGTTCTAAAATTAATTATATATCTACACATGGTAGACTTCACATGATAGGCTTAGTATTGTGAGTCAATATTGACCTATAATTAAATGAGTAATAATGAATATATGGTCACCTAAATCTATCTATATATTTTTTGTATTCATACTCTTTAATCCTGATGATGGTAGAAACTCCATAAATCAGTCTCCTTTAACTTAAAACCCTAGGTGTGCCTATGAGAGCTATAAATGTATAAAATATAGGAAAGTTAATGGGATGAGTTGACCCAAATCACCCTTGTTTAATGATTAATAATTTAATATGTATACAATAATATGAGGATGCAAATCAAGTCACACATAGTTTTACCACTTATTATGATTGTGAAAATTTCCTCCATTATATTAATATAACTACTGATTCAGGTTTGATAACTAATAATATTTTATTTGACTTTGATTTAGAGTGTTTAAAACATGGCTTGTGACTAATCCTAGTGATAGGTATGAAAATTTGGAAGAATATAGAATATAATATCAAGGTTTAATAGTTTATAGATGTGTTCCAAATAAGTTCCAAGACCTTTTTGAATGAGACCTTGAATTATTTATATATGAATTTAATTGGGAAATTTATTATGAAACAAACATTCTAGGATAATGGGTAGAACCTAAGATGATATTTGATTTTATAAAATATCCATTGCTATGGGTATGCCAATACAAACTAGATCAACTCAGTATTGATTGGCAATATAAATTAGATGTAGAGAAACTAACCTATGTACAAGAAGGCTAGACTAAGAGTCTGGAGATGTATATGGAAGGTATTTAATAGGTTTAAAATAGACTGTGAGGTTTACTTAGGTGTGTAACAAAAAAATGAAAAGGCTAAAACTTAATATAAAATTCAAGTGTGAGAGAATGGCATATAAGGACCTTGTTTGAGTGCTCAAGTAACACATGGTAAATGTGTGTCAAGATTATCCTTTTCAAGTACATAAGACTATATTTTAGTATATATCAATAAAAAAATATTGAAAAAAAGAATATGTGTAACATGTTTGTGAAAATACATCAAATTTAGATAGATATAAAAATATGAATCAAATATAAGATGTGAAAAAAATTAATCAATAATAAGAATATCTGATGTAATAAGATAAAATAAATCTAAGTAAAATAAAGGATTAAAATGTCATAAAATATACATATATTTAATAAATATTAAAATAACATAATATATGTAATAAATGATAAATATTTTAAAATATTACATAAATTTTAAGTGAAGGACATGAAATACAACAAACACAATATGTGTAATATATGTGGTAGATTGTAAAATATCAAATATAAAGAGATTAAAATAAATTAAATAAAAAAGCACATATAAGAATATGAAAATATTATAAAAAATAAAATGAAAGTAAAAAAATATATCTAGGTAAAATTAAGTATATGTAAATGATGTGAAACAATTTCATAAATAAATTAAATCTAAGGAAAAACATAATATATGTAAAAATAGAAGCAAGGAAATAAGTAAACCCCATATCAATTCTTATGCTATAATTTCTTGTAGAATAACACAACCATTTAAATCCATCATTAGTGTGATGAATATGATGAAAATATGAAGTTGATGGTAATTTATGAGTATGGCCTTATTGTATTACCTAACATTTTACTTTGAAAGACACAAACTTTAAAACTAGGAGGCATAATAATGATAGATATGAGTAAACTATCATGAATCATAACATGGAAATAAACTATAAAAATGGATATAAATAAGAGGTAAGTGATTATATAGTAATAATATTTTTAAATAGGATATTAAGAATCATAACATGGAAATAAATAGGCAAGGCACTACAAGGGTCATGTAAAAAACATTAGCGAAGATAAACCATTCTAATTGAGTGAGCAAGGATAAAAGATTTCATCATTAAGGATATAAATAATCCCACATATAAATATTATATATTGGGATAATAAATAAATATATAGACACTTTTGGATAATAATTAACTATATACCATCCCATGAAGGATTCATACATGAAAACTAAAACAAATCCCACCTTTGCATAATGTGTTCCCCACTCCTTGGTAACATATCCATATGGAAAAAAACACACCAACCTTCACGTAATCAAATTTTATATGTATAAAAAATAAAAATAATGAAATTATTATGTTATTATTGGTTTATTGGGTCATTTTGGTTGAGGAATTTAAATAATAAGGGTTATAAAGACTAGTTGGCTAGGATCAACTACTAGCAAAGGATTTTGAGCGATAAATGGAAAATGATGTTTGAGTTGATACAAAAATAATTTTGATGTATAAAATTTATCATTAATGGTAATTAATTGATATGTGATAATGTTCCATGAACCTTTGGATTTTATAAGGACAAGATAGTGGAACTCTTGGTATACACTAGATTCTAAAAATTTGGCAAAGATAGGTTGGAGGATTTTAGGGGTTTGTCATAATATGTGAGGTTGGGTTTTCTTAGATAATTTAATTCATAAATAAAATGAAATATTATGAGTATAAACCTAAGGATAAAATGAAAATAATCAAATTTTTAGGTTTTATCTTAGTGGGATATAAGGTGGATTTACCTTGCTAATTGGGATTTTGTTTATTGGGTTTGTTCATTAAAGGTGTCTAATTGACTGATAATGAGGTTGGGAAGAGGATTAGAGTGAAGTAATTATAAATAAAGATAAAAATCTATATCACTTTGGATTTTTATCAATATTATTTCGATTGGAATTATAGGAAACATTCCTAATTTGTGAAAATGAGCTCATTCTTGAAGTGTCATTTAAAAGCGAGGAAAATGTTTGTTTGGAAGTTTGAAAGCATTGTTTGATTTATTTATGCTTGATGTTATGGAGTGTTTATTTGATTTGATTTGAATTTTAAAAGGTGTTATTTATAATTTTATAATTAGGTTTTGTGTTTAACAAGGTTTTGTTGGGCTTATTCATGTTTTTAACAAGGCTTTTAGAATTGGAAACAAAATTATCCTATTGCATGAAATTAAAATATTGATAGAAAAGAAAGTTATATATATATATATATATATATATATATATATATATATATATATATATATATATATGCATGAAATGTTAATAAAAATTTAAATTAAACTAAATAATGTAATTAATATATATATATATTTTTTCCTTATTTAAATTGTGACAAAAAATTGTCTACTTTACTAGGATGAGTGTTTTTGTTGTGATGCTTTGATATGAATGGAATGAGAATATAATTTTTTCTTTGGATTTAGATATAAAATATAAAACCAAACCTAAAATTCAAAATTTTTATATGTATAATGTAATTTATAAATTTTAAGATCTAATTTGTGAATGCAAAGCTAATTACAAGTTTTTTGTTTTTTGTTTTTTATGAGTTTTTTGTGAAACTAATTTTGATATGAATATGAATTAATGTTTAGTTATTATTATAATATATGAATTTTTATGGGTTTAATTATAATGGAAAGTTATAATAAAATTATAAACACATGTTATTAAAGTATTAGACTTAGAATTTAGTAGTTCTAATCTCTAATTAAGAAATGTTTATTTATTTTAATTTTTTTGTGAGGAAACAATTTTTGAATAAAACATGGACCAATATAGGACATAATTAGAGAATTATATCCCAAGTAATTTATTAACCACCTAAATACCACCTATATACTAGATATTACTAAATGTATACCGACTATTACCAATAACATTCACCACTGGCCTTGAGAATAAACAATGGCCATTAATGACCCCAAGACTATAAGAAATGGATAAAAATAGCCTCATATCCCTTTCTTAAAATTTTAACCTAGGTGGGGCTTGAAACAAAAAAATAAAAAACTTAACCAACTCACCCAAATCTCATTGGATTATTTTTTTTGGATAATAGGCTTTATTTAATTGGAACCTGAATTGACTATGAAGAGTAGTCCTATCTATGGACTTGCTTTATTGAATTGAACATATGTTTTAAGACACATAATAACCCCCATCACATTTATCACTAAGATATCTATTCCACTGCATCTGTTATCCTTAGAGATGACCCATTGATGCCTAGTGTGAGAATGATGTTATAGATGTGGTTAGTGTAATGCCCAAAATTTACATCTTAGGCACACACAAAACCACACCATTTTTTTGAAAAATCCAAAACAAACAATAAATCCTATGCATACAAAGGAATTAACACTAACATGGAATAAAAACTCAATTGAATACAAAACATGATGTCACTATAAAGTTATTTCTAATTGGTTATGCTTTGAACAACTATACAAAGAAAACACATAAAGAGTCAAGGGTCACATACAAATTAGATTAGTTATTAGTGATTATGTGTTGGTATTCTGACCCAAGGTGAACCCTAAATGATTATAAGGCATGCACAGACACTTAAGGCTAGACATGTTTCATTTCTCTTTACGAATTCCCCATGAACCACACAACCAAGCAGAAGATAAAATTTATAATTTCAACTTCACAAATAGGGAAAGTTCACATCCTGACTTTGGTGACATTCAAAAGTATATATTTATGAATAATAAAAATCACATGAATAATCAATTCAATGCCATAACTAAACATGCCAAAATCACTCTTAAGGTTACAAAGGTTTAACAAGGCTAAATAGGCTATAAAATGACACTAGAATAAATACATGAATAAAGGTTTACATTATTAAAAGGTAATGGGTAAATTTTTTATGATAACATCATCATAATATAATAATTATTTTATAATGAAGGTAAAAAATATGAATAAAAATGATATTGAACCAAACACTACTTAACAATTTTTTTTTGGAGAAAACTATGTCAAATTTTTAAGAAACATAAAATTTGACATAATTTTCTCCAAAAAATAATTTTTTAATGATATGGACTATGGAAATATAAAATATTTGACAAAAAATCATTAGTGACATTTTCTATCCTTCCATAAAAAATAATAACAAATAGGGTTCAAAGAAGGCATACTAAAAATATCAAACAAGGATAAAAACCAAATACATTAGGTTATACATGATATGAAACTTTAATTGATAGGTTATAAATTTCATTTTTAAGAAACACTAAATTGGGATATTATTAAAACACATTTCTAGAGTGACTTTGCAGATAAAAATTATAATAACACAAATTTTTGAATAATTTAGTGTGGAATGGTGTCATTAAAACTAAAACTAGAAGCTCCTATGTTGATAAAAACGTAAAGATTTTTTTAAAAAAAAAATTTATAATGGAACCCATTTTTATCCATTTATTGGATGTTGATTCTAGATTGTATTCACTAAAAAATAAGCAAGGTGAAAAGGATTTTTCCTGTGACAACCTTTTATAATCGAGGTACTGTTTTGTCTCAAATGAGCTAAAAATTATTATGGTACTATAAACCATTTATATTAACTAGCGATAATTATTGTTGAGTTTCAGATTCAAGTATAGACCACTTTAATTATTTTTAAAACTCAATTTATTAAAGATAATTATAGGCTAAAACATGCATAAAATTTCACCACTAGGAATTGTTATCAAATAGGATTGCACCTATCTTGATTTTGCAGCTTGTTGTGCAAGTGCCTAATGATATAATGGAAAAAAAATAAAAAGCCATGGGACCTTGGAAATTTGAGGTTAGTATTTTGAGAAGGATAAATTCCTCTCACTAAATCTGATGGAAATTGATAAAATACTAGTTTTGTGAAAATCTTGCTCTTTAGTGCTTTTGATCCTAAACTAGGGTTTTGATGGGGAAAAGGGTTGAATCATTGAAATTTTTAGAAAACTAAAAATATGGTTATTACACCAAATATTTTATATTGGATCTATATTATTTCTTGACAAACACAATAGAGTATAAAATAGATTGAATTCACTTTAAGCACAGACTCATGCAAATTTAGAAATTAGAGGCAATATTTTAGCTATTTTTTCAGAAAAGCTTTATTCCAAATAGTATTATAAAGAGGGTAAAATACCATAGATGAATTTTATTGAGACTAAAATAAAAGTTATAGCCTTCACAAATAATCAAATATCATGTACAACATAAAGATTCCAAAGACAAGAAAGGCAAATCTTTGACTTTATTTCTCTCTAAGGGTCACAACTCATAGTAAATACATTCAAAATGTAAAAACTATAAATAAACAAAAATTTATAAATTGGGCCATAGGGTCTACCCATTTTTATACAAAATATGTCATAGAAGACATGTAGTTGAAATTTGAACACTCAATTCAAAAAATCATGTAGATATAAAAATATTCATGTAAAAAGATGCAAGCTCTTCTATTTTTGGCATCTCAAACTCATGGAATGGTTGGAACATAGCATGCAATATATGGGCATGATCCTTGGTGTATCATGGCATGTTTGGAAATGAATATCTCCATGTAAGGCTTCTCCATCTAATAGTAACTAAAAATAGCTCTCGATGCAAAAAATGACACCCAAAATAGAACTTGGCTTTTCTAAATAAAAGAATCATTGAAATAAATTCCAAGTTTACTTTCATGCAAACCATAACATGAAAAATTAAAGTGATAATTTTAAAAATTTCTAAGTCTTTATCACTTTTTACCAAAAAGGAACCATGCAATTTACACTTCATGACTTTGCACCTTTTAAATAATTCACATTAATCAAAATGGAAATTGCAATTTTCACTTGTGCTTTTTGAAACTTCCACATTCAAAAATATAAAGTGTAAAATATATGTCTTTCTCTTTCTCAAAAGAGTTAAAAAACATAAATTTGTACCTTTACAATTACAATTTATAATATCTTTGAAATGAAATTACACATGATGGTAACATTTGAAAATATTCAAAAGAGAGGGAAAATTAATTAATTTGCAAAATTTCCTCAACTTTCTTGTCATTCTTAGCCCATAGCTTATCTGTCTATATTTCAAAGGCCTTGAATATTTCCCATATTCACTCTACATCTAATCCATAAGAATAAATTTTGGAAGATGCACAATCTACCTGTACATCAAACTATTCTCTTCTAAAAGTTATAATGCCCTATATTTTAGTTCTCATTTGATCAATTGCTTTCTCATACTTGATGTACTTATGAATGGAACTTAGGACAAAGACCATGTCCATTGCAGACTCCTAAACTATTTCCTTAAAATTATTTTGAACCTATTTTTATTAAAGGAGATTTTTGGCATCATCTAATGGTTGGCATGATATTAAATTCATCATGTCATAAATATCATATAACACATCAATAGCCTTGTCATGAGCCTCCTTGGCTTGCTCACAGACTCTATCAATACTCCTATATGAAATTAAGAAGACCTATGTAGTTCCTCATGCTCAACATCATCCTTAAATATTTTCTTAGCAATGAGGGCATTCATGTCAATTGATTTTATGGATGTTAATTTGGCATAATACATATTTAAGAGTTGAATTTCTCCATCATAACTATTAATCTATTCCTTCAAAATTTATTTTCTCTCCATGATGAATCTATAAATGTTTCATCATGGATACAAGAATTATGTTAACTTTTGTGATCAGTTCCTTAGACCATTCTTTTGTATCCCTTCACATATGACCAATCTCTCATATAGAATCAATTATAGCTTGATCTAGACTATGATTGTTATGATGTTTCACTGAGCTTTATGAACTAGTTGAGTGCGTTAATCAACTAATCAACCTATGATTATTGTGATGTTTCACTAAGCTTTATGAACTAGTTGAGTACATCAATCAATTAATTAAAATTTATTTTCAACTCATCCTTAGTGGCTTTATCATGATCTGCACTGCCTATGATTATTGTGATGTTTCACTGAGCTTTATGAACTAGTTGAGTGCATCAATCAACTGATCAACCTTTCTTTTCAACTCATCCTTAGTGGCTTTATCATGATAAATTATCTAGAATAAAGTGTTGATACATGTCTACACATCATGTTTGAGCCCTTCTCTTATTTTTTGACCAAGGTGTAATGAGAGACCTAATAATCTTACACCATAAGATTCTCTTTTGATTTATCTGGTAGAGGAACTACAATTTCAACATATATATTTCCATTATCATTAATGAATGTCCTCAAGAGGGTCTTGGGAGTGTGTTTTGATTTCTTTTTAACTTTTGACATGCCAAAGTCCAATGTGCTAGGATCAATCATTATTTTATTATTCTTACTCACTAATTGGGCTAACTAACTAGGGGTAGCCTTCAATTGATCTAACACTATCACTAAAGAATTTACATCTAATTTAGATACACTAACTAATATGGTGACTAAGGGATACTCTTGGGAAGATGATATAGGTGGATTCTTAGTAGGTGCCTATAATGATCCACCCTTACCAATGGTTTGCAAGTTAATATCTTTACCAAGTGTCTAGGTCGATCCAACCTCAACTGATGGTAGAGATGAAACAATGGAAATGGGGGGAGTGGAGGATGGAATGAACATAAGAGTTTTGAATTTAAGAACTAATGGAAGGGTGGAAGCTAAAGCATTGAATGTGTCAATTAGGTGTGGAAGACCACTTAGGGATGGTGATGTGAAAATATTGGGTTGAGATGAAGGGGAAATAATCATTACCCTAGGGGTTAAGGTGGCCTATAGAATCATAGTCAAGATGACTGACTCCATGATAATGTATTTTTAGGTGATGTTGTGAATTAATGGTGATGAAATGGAAGAAATTGTAAATGAAATGGAAAGTTAGAGTGGATCAAATGAGGAAAGTGAAGTGGGAGGAAGGGAAAGTGAATTGGAAACTTGAACTTCTAATATAAGGGGACCTTGAGTGTCCAATTAACTCATTTGTGTTGATTGCACTTGGCTTATTAAGGTGTGTAGAATGGTAGATGAAATGGGTACAAGTGGAGGGGTTGACACTAGAGGTGGAAGAGTTGAAACTCATGGAATAATAGGGACCTGAGATACCTAAGGAGTAGAGATAGCTGGTAGAGGAGTTGAAACCTCTTATACAATATGCATAAGAGAAGGGGGAGTAGTGGAAATAAGAGCCAAGGATATAAGATCTGAAGCTATAGACCCCTATGTTATAATGGTTGTTTCCTCAATTAAAAGGTAAATTATTTCCTCTATATATTCCCCCTATCTACTTGACTCCCCTTTCTTTGAATTTATCTTCTTCCTCTTCTTTCCTTTATCAAGATCTTTTGCTAATTCACTAAGGCCCTCTTTTGAAGGAGTGACACCTCTTGATTTTAACTTCAAGATATTTTACTTAACCCATATTATCTCTTTTGTGACTTTCACACCATTTTTTCTTAGCCAATTGATAGTTGTGTTAATAATAGGGTCTATTCTATCAAATAAATATAAGGATTCATGTATTGACCACCTCACTAGTGGTAAAGGTTTGGCAATGACCTGCATGAGGTAAACTAGATCTACCATAGAGTTTTCATCCACCAAATCATCAAGGATTGGTGCTAGATCATAGTATTTTATTTATTTTAATGATATCCTATAATAATCCCTCATTTTGACCATTTATTCATCAACATAGTCTTGCTAAAAATCCTCATAATATGACACATGTTCATATGTTTCCAACTATAGTGTGGTAGTGACCTTACCATATGGGTCAAAGTAAGGTCTATAATCTAGGGTCCTTAATGCTACTTGGCACATCTCCACCTTTGTATTTCTATCCTTCAAAAGAGACTAACATGTGTACTATTAATAGAAATAGGGGAATGCATTACTACCTTATGTCTATCTAAAATGATCTTATGCATATCCACTAGTTGCATAACCAACTCCAATAATGCCCATTTGTCACTTTCATACCAAGGAAGTGTGTAAGGATAACCATTGAATCTAGGTTGCCAAATGTAGGAGTAGGTGGGGAAATGTATGAAAAAGTAACCCCATTTAGTAATCTCATCTTTTTCCACTTGAGAGAACCTTGTCTTCCCAAGGTCTTGATCAAACATGATGATGATGCTATAAATGAAAGCATCATTAACTTTCCTAAATTTTTGTATAAAATCTTGTAGCATGAGGTTAGGGTAGTATTTATAGACTCTAGTTATTTATTTAGGGACTATATTGAGGCATGGGAACAATATTCCTTTAGTCAAGATATAGATAGTATATGATGTCATATAGAATTTATTTTCCATCTACACCTCCATCAACTAGTTTTGGAGGAAATCACTTAATAACGAGGCTAAATGTACTTTATATTTGTTTTCTTTGATGATCCAAATATATTGTTACATTCAATCTTGATAAAACTTGGCATCAATATTTTTAGTGACTTTATTTAATAATGTTATGATGTCTCCCACCTCCTCAATGAAATTAGATCTATACATAGTCTTGGGCAATTTGGTGGAAGAATACTTAGAAGTCTTGAGCCAATATTTGTTGATAATATTTTGACATCCATATTTCTTGTCCTCATAAAATTATTTAGATTTTTGTGGAATTATATCCAAATAACTCTCAAATTGAAGAATGGTAAACACAATGTTGATAAAGTCAGGATCAAGATCTAAATTTTTTTCCCCTTTCTCAGTGAAGACTTGTCTTCTATCAGGGTCATAATGTAGGGCCATTATGAGGATAAACTTAGGGATATGAATATATAGATTAAAGGATACACCTTATGGTAAAATAGAATCATAGATACTCTTGATCTAATCACTTTTGAAATCTGCACTAATCCTAGCCCAAAAAATCTTCTAGCTCAATGTGACTTAAATAAGTATCTATTATTTTTGCCATATTGGACTCCAAATAGTAATTAACTCTAGGTCCTTAGCTTTGAACTTAATTTACTTATGAGGCATGAAAACTAAAGTTCTTGATTTCAAAAAACCAACTGTGAGAGTTGGCAGAACCTACAGGTGTTTGGAGTACTTATATTCTCTAGAAAATCCTAGAGGTACTCAGAGCACATCCACTATCTATAGTGCTTGAGGGTTATTAGGTTTCCAATGGGAACATGCTTAAGGTAGGTCCACTCTCTATGGTATACTTAGAGTTGGAAGGGGTCAAAGGTGCTTGAAGAATGTTAGATCTCTAGTGGAAGTGGAAGGTACTCAGAGCACATCCACTCTCCATGGTGATTAAAAGTCTTTTGGGATTCTCAACTATTTAAGGCAAGTCCATTATCTATGGGATATTGGGTGGGAATCTTTGGAATTAATATTTTATATTTTTAATCAAGGTATATACTTGGGGATATTTTTTTTGAAGAAGCCCTAGTTCAAATGCAAAATCCTTGAAGGGAAAAAAGGGTTTTTCTTGGATGATGATTTGGGAAGGAAAATCTTGTAGATGAAGTTTTTGAAGATGAAAATTTTAGGTTACCCTAGAACTCCTAGACACACCATTTAAATAGAAGATGACCCTTTAAAACAAATCCTTAACTAGTAAACTAAAGGGAAGCTCGATATAAACTTGAAAGAAATGAAAATGACCAAGAAAAAACTTCAAAATGAAAGATAACCATATAAAAACATGAGGAATGTATCATTTCATAGGTGTAGGTGACATGGATTAAAGCTTTAACATCATGGATTAAATTACAGGTTGGTATGCATGAGGCTTAAGGTTTAATGGTGAGGACATGAATAACTAGAGCTAAAAAACACAATTAGCAATTAATAAATGATAACACTTTACAAAGTAACTTATTTTTTATAGGAAAACCTACAATTAATGTGAGCTCAAGTGGTTGGTGATGGAGGTTATACCTACTTGAAGAAAGTCCAATCTCTATAGGATATTATACTTGGAAAAAGGTGGAACTCAGTGTGCACTTTTCACATTTAAAAACATGCAATATTTACCTTAGGTTCCACATTCCATGGGAATGGGTTTGTTGAGTTAATAGAAGTTAGACCTACTTAAAGTAGGTCCACTCTCTATGGATGGGGTGATAGGCTTTGGCTAGAGGTAGAACCTATGGGGTACTTTGCATATTCAAAAACATGCAAAGTGAACTTGAGGTTCCACATCTCATGATGTATAAAGGTAAGTGTTTGGTAGAATGTGGAGACTATGGTGTAATTTGAAATTTTCAAATGTACGATGTGCACTTCAAGTTTTGTATTCCATGGAAGGGGGTTATTAAAGGTTTGGTAGGATCGAGGGCTTGTCATACACTCTGCATGTTTGTGAAAACATGCAAAGTACATGCCTATTTTTGGATTCCTTAGAATGGGTACATGGTAGGATCCAAAGCCTACCATACATTTTTCACATTTAATAATGTGAAAAGTGCATGGTGATTTTCAGATTCCATGGTGTTGGGGTTTGGTGTTTCATAAGATCCAGAACCTACAAATCAATATGCATAAGTGCAAATTGCATTTAGATTTTTGATTTTTGCAAGCTAAAGGGAAAGATGGGTTTTTTAGATAATTTAGGGTTTTTACTAAAAAAATGGGGTCTCCTTTAGGATATTAGATGTAATGATATTTTTGGGATAAAAATCTTAGAATTTTTGGTAACCTCTAGGGGATGATTTCTTGCTAATCATTTTCAATCTAGTGGCCTTCTTAGACATTGGGGATGAAGTCAAATTTACTCTAATATATATATAACCTAGGAAAGAAAAAATAAGATTTACCTAGACATAGATAAAACAGGAAAAAATAGATAAACAAAATAGGGAAAAATAACCTAAATAAACAACTCATAATGAGTCTAACCTGTACACAAGCACTTATTAAAAAATATAACAAACCCTATTATTTACAAAATTTAATATTTTTAGAACAAATTACTTACCTTAAAATAAAATTTTGAGGTATATACCATTAATTCGTATTGGTAATTCTACTCCATCAAGCTTGGAGAGTTAGAATGCATTGGTTCCTTTGCACTAAGTGATGATAAATGGACCACTCCATATTACATCAACTTTAGCATGCCTACTTGGTTTTGATTTATCTGCATCCCACTTAAGTACCATGTCTCCTTCATTGAAGCTTATTTCAATTTCCTTTTTATCTAAAGTAGTTTTGGTTTGTGCCTAATTTAATTCCAAGACTTTCATTGATTGATGCCTAATTTTTTTAAGCTCCATGAGTTCAACCAGTCTCACCATCATCTCATCATTGTCGATTAGGTCCAATTGGTGATTAAGCTCTAAATATGGGAGTTAAATTGAAAATTGTACTCATTCTTATATTACATATAACATCATGAAAGGTAAATTACCAATGGCTCTCTTTGATGTAATTATATTAGCCCATAGTGATGATTTTAGTTTCATATACCATGTCTTCTAGTTGTCCTCCATTGTTCGTTTAATAATTATAATCAAGTTCTTGTTGGTGGAATCATCTATCACACTACCTTGGGAGTAATAATTTTAATAAGTTCTCAAATACACATTATGCTTTATATCCCATTCACTAACCTAAGTATTCACAAATGCTATAGCATTATCTAATATTATGGTGTGAGGAACACCAAACCTTGAAACTATGTTGTCCATGAATTTGAGGATTGATGTTTTAATGGCATATTTTAGAGCAACCACTTTAGTCCATCATGTAAATAATCTATTATTGTGATAATCCATTTATGACCCACATTTGATAGTGGATTGATCATGCTAATGAAATCCAACCCCCATTGGGTGAATGGTTGATCTGCTTGAATTGGTTTGAGAGGAAGTGCAACTACTCTTTGCCTACTAGTGAAGTAAGCACAATTTTCATAATTTATCACCCACTAATGGGTATCCTTGAATAATTTAAGCTAGTATTAGCCTCCTCTCATTACCTTGATGGTCATATAACTTGCATAAAAATGTCCTCTTAATGGTCCATCATGAAATTGATTAATTACTTTGGGAAATTGCTCATGCTCAATATAGCTTAACAGGACTCCATTAATGTCCTTCCAAAATAAAATTCCATCAATAAGTAAATAGGGAATTGATTGGAGTAAAAAATACCTTTTTTACTATTGTAAGTCATAGGGATATTTTCTAGTCTATAGGAAATGACTCATGTCTTGAACCCAGCTATTGAAATAAGGTGGATTGTTTGGCTGAGGTGTAGTTTGAGCATACACTATGTTGTCTATTGGTTTGGTAGTCTTGATTTTGATATCTAGTTTTTCATAAAATCCTTTTCCTCTTACCAGCTTTATGATAATGATATCCATGTTATACTCCATGACTTTGGTAATCTATCCTACTCATTTTTAATTTATCTCCCTATTGTCACTTGGATTTACACCATTTCAAGAGATGTCTTATCTTTCCTCATCCAAGTTGCACCATTGAATCACCTTTAGATTATGGGTGAGCCTAATAATGAGGTTAATCTCTAGATAAGGATAGCTCCCTTGATGTACTACTTTTGGATCAATATTAGACCTATGTTTTCAAGGGAAAAGGGAGAGAAAACTAAAAGTAAACTATCCTAAAGGAGGTGATACACCAAAATAATTGATGATTACTAACCAGTTGTATGTGACACATAAGACCAAGAGGCTAGCTAGGCATACACTTCTCTAATCTAAATATTTTGACATCGGTATTTAATTATGATGTTGTGATGAATTTTTAGGTTAGGAGGGATAGAAAAGAGTCCTAAAATTTCACTATTTAAATATACTAACTCATTCAATCTTGACACATCAATATAACACTTCACATGACCTGCAAGAAGAAGATTTCCAACTATAAACAGGTGAGAGAATGAGATAACAATGCTAAGGAAACAATAGTCATCACTATGAAATATTAATCATCCAAGTAAACACACTATGAATAGTCATATAATATGTAAAATTAGTATTCTTATTAATATATGGTATTCAAATGAGCAGGGCTTGACCATATTAAGGTGAAACATAGTTTATAAAGGCCAAAATGGCTAGTTGTTATAGAAATTGAGAGATAAGTAAGAAAATAGAAGTCCAAAGGTCATAAAGACACTTTTAAAGATGATAAAATGAGTTACATAAGCATGATGAGGGAATGTGAAACTATTCATGCAAAGTTATGAAGCACAAGTATCACCCCAAGTCATGAAAACATTGAAATGTGGTGTAGGAGTTCTCATTCTACACAAGGAAACTACATTCATCATTCACCCATGTTTGAACATACTTAAACTGATTATGGATAAGTATAATTATTTTAATTATAGGGAAGGGTTTCATACATGCTTCTCCATTTATTGGTTACATTACTAATCACTTGGAATCTTTTAGAAGTGAGCCATCACTACCTATAGTTAAAAAAACTCCTCTTTCACACACCTTGCACACTTGGATTCAATTCCAAATGGAAATCCATAAAAGGGGGTGAATTATATGTTTCAAGACCATCCATGGCCTTATAGGTATCAATCACACCTTAAAATCAACCCACTTAAAGTTTTTCACCCTTCTCACTATCATATTCATTATTCTAGTTTTAACTGGCTGAGATGAATCTATTTATTTAGGCACTTAGGAGTTTTTATAAAGAAATAAATTGTCATGGGGAGTTATATTAATTCTCAATATTCCCCTCCATGTGATTGGCATCTTCAAACTCCTTTTAGAACCTACAAAACACATAAAACTATCAAAAATACAATGTTTTATACTCCATCAATACAATTCTATATAGTCCAATAGGATAAGGAGTATAATTGAATATTATAATACAACATAAAATAATCATTCTATTCAAACTATTCCATTTGGGTGCACTAACTGCTCCATCTCCTCAAACTGGTGACTAGCAAAGGTTTTGGTGAGTTTAGGCATGTTTTAACCTCTTAAGATTTGTTCTTAAAAATTTGAATTTTAAATCTCAAATAAATGCCATAAAATTATTTTTTAAGACCATATATAACTCATCCTATCCCCTTGAGTCTTCATGCAAAGCATCTAAGTAGATATGGGCATCTAAAGTTTCGCTATCAAGCTTGATTATTCATGTTGCATAAGCCTAATATAGCCTTAAGTCCAAAAATGGACTTATATTTATTTATCTACAAATTTTAGGATTTTAAACATATTAAATGACCATATTAACATACTCCAATAGGTTATAATGTATATTTAAGGCTAGAAGTGTAAGTGACTTCCATTTGGACATTAGGACAAAACTTTACCTAACAGGCCTAACTACAACCTTTGTGGTCTAGACCACCTTGTTGAATTTCCTCCTTATATGATTAGTTTTACATGATTCCTATATGTTTTAAAACTTTACACACCTTCCTAAAAGGCTATTTTTGCTTCTAGTTCATCTTTTGTTCTCATTTTCTAAAACTTGCCAATTTGTGCATAAAGGGAGTGCCTTCTATCTAAGACAAAATAGAGGGCACTCACCTATTTTATTAGATAGTGATGAATATTGGAGGATATTATCCAAGCCATGAAAATTTTTTATACCAATTTTTATTTCTTGGTCAAGTCCTTTGACCCCCAACCTCTTCAAATTCCAAGGTAGACTAAGGTAGACTATGTGTTGGAATTCTACCTTATGGACCATGTTCATACATCCTCAGAGGTCTCTTTATATTTTTTCCATAAGTAAGGATATATATCATGAACATAATAATGAGTATTTTATAAGTCTTTTCATCACTTTAACCTTCCATGCACCTTTCCATACACCTTTCCTATCTAAGATTAAGTGTCACTTTTGACTGTATTTCTTGCTTTAAAGGGGTACTTGTAGGTTACGTTCTCTCTAAAAATTATGTCATATAACCTATAGAAACCATATGAGTATTTTAATAATAATTTATAATCTTATTCCATAGGTAAATGTGAGTGTTTCCCTACTTAAGTTCTTTTTATGGGTGGCATAAAAGCTAATAGTCAGTTGTGGGTCAACTTCTTAGGAGAGAGAAAATTGTAGGTGAGTATAGGACCTAAAACACAATATACCACTTAATTTTGATGATAATTTAATCATAAATACTCTTTTCACTACCTAAAAAACATTTTATCATGAAATCATGGTTAGGACTGCCAACTTGGACTGCAAGATCACTCAAAACTTCCAATCCTATAGATGTCAATGAAGGTAATCAATGATCAAATGGTAACTTTGAGGTCTACAAAAATTAGTTTTCACCAATAATCTACATTTAAAACTTTACAAAGTCCTTATATAATTTGGATAATACAAGGTTTGATCACCAAGATGAATCAAAGCCTTTGATAACCCTAGTATAAGATATCAATAAAATGCCAAGGTGCTTTGTTCTGTGTTTTTAGGAATTTGATCCCTAAACCTATAGAATATACTTGGAAAGGTTTCTCATATTTTTTTTTACCACCCTAGAACCTCACATAGGTTTTTTATGATCTACATAACATGTTATGACTTCAAGAATAGTTTTAACATGTGCTTCATGTAGACACCTAAATCTGGCCACTAATGACCTCTAATCAGGCTTTTGGCCAATTTCCACTTAAAATACACAATTTGGCCTAAAAACACTAAGGCACATTAAAAGATTTTAAAATGACATATTAAAATGCCAATTTTGGCCAGGGTATCTCTAAATGGGGTAATGCAATTTATGGGCTAGTTAACTTTGATCAGAGCATTTTGAGTTAAAAGGCCAATTTTGCACCTAGGTGCTCTGGATTGCTATTTCCTATCAAATATCTTATACAAGAAACATGCATTCATTATTTTATATTGGTAATATCCTAAATGGGATAATGGATCCAATGAATCTAAAATTGCCTTCCAATTCTAATCTTGTCAAATTTTAGACCAATAACAAGGCATTTTGATCAATTTGAGTAATTTGTGCACAAAGTGCTTAAACATGTTTAAGATATAATCAAACCAAATTAGAGCCTAATTAAGAATTCCATGGAAACTTGTTGAATAATTTGTTTTGAAAATGAATATTGAATATGTGCATAATCAGGTAACCTCATTTATTGGGAAGACATCCCTAGGCCATAAATGCCATAAATATCAAGATTCATGCCCTTCATGCCTTATCAAAACCATTTATACCTTTTAATTACTCTTTTATCCCAAATATTGATGAGCCTATTTATCAATTTTAATTAAAAATTGGATTAATCTTTAGCTACACATCTTAATCCTGAGATGGATGCTTCATGCTGATTATGATCAATCTAAAAAATCTATAAATAGAGAGGCCATGAACATCATTTCTAAGCTATTTTGGTGTAAAGTTATAATACAAAAATATATTCAAGAAGCCATTGAAATTAGTGTTACAATTCCAAACTGATTCCAAGCCAAGCCAAATCCATAAGGTTCCAAGGAGAAGAGGAGATAGCCAAGCCTCCTTTAATGAAGACTTCATGAGCACAAAGCCGAGCAAGTGACTAGTACAAAGGCATTTGGAGCATCCAAGGAAGGTGAATGAATTATTGTTGTTTTTCATTAATTTTTAGTTGTGTTTGTTTTTGTTTTTGTTACTAATCTCACCCTAGTAACTAGGTATGAATATGTTAGATTAGTGTGTTTTTGATTTGATTTAATTCACTAACAACATACGAATCTCCTCTTTTTAGTCAAATTCCTAGTTCACATGACTGCACACTCAGTGGGATGAAACACATCCCACACATAAATAAGATCATTATGAAACTTTAAAATATTCATTTGGATCATTAAAAATCTTGAAATTTAATTTTCTAACTTTTTTTTCCATTTTTCTTTGTCACAGGTTTACACAGTAACTATCATTGGTTAGTAAAACCATCATCAGTTGACATAGCCATCATTAGTCACTATTGTTATAACCATTATCAGTTAGATAACCATCATCAGTTATTAAGTGTAACCATCATTGGTTATATAACTGATGTTGGTCACTTTTTTTCTTAAAAACACAAACCCAAGAGCTAATAAGTCATTTTAAAATGTTTGGTTTGGGGTCATACAGACTCCATTTTGGATGATTTTTTTTAAAACCACGTGTTTTCTCCTAGATTTTTAGAATTTGAAGTTTCATATAGTTTTCACAAAATTTTGAAAATATATTTAAAATGTTTCTAATCTAACATATTTGCTTTTGGGGTGATGCCTTAAGGGTAGACAAGTAACCAACAGACTTGGAACTTGTTAAAACATTCTATTAAAACATATTTTGCATGCTTTGAAATGAACTAGGAATATTATTTTGGTGCTTAATGTAATATTTAGGTTCTTAAGTAAGTTTTTAGCATTAGTTTTCAAAGTTCACAATCTTAAGACCAAGGGGTCAAATGAACATCACCAAATCTTTCATTTGAGGTTAAAATTGAACACTCTTGTCAATTTTGTTTTCATTATTTCAATTAGTAATTTATTTTTGCAAAGTAAAAAGATGTTGAATGTATGATCTTACATTTTTCCTCTTTAGGGAACCCTTGGAATCAAAAGCACTTTCCTTATTTGAAAATTGCCTAGTCTAAGGCATAAAAAGAATGCCATCTAAAACACTCTCCAAAAACTTGTCAAAGTTTGGGTGATATTGAAAATGACCCTAAAGTCTTTCTTTTTATGTCTTTCATTTCATTTCATCTTGATTTATGAAGGGGATGTTATGACCTCCCATGAATTTTTTAGGGAAACTTTGACCTGGGGTTTCATCTCCCAACATTGACTTCATTTGGCTCCATATTGAAGTTGCACATGGGGCGTATTTACATTTGGACATCACACTACACTGAGTGAATAGTAGGATGTAGTGGTTGTAAAAAAGACTAGACCTTTTTAAAACTAGCCAATGCCACGATCACCCATTTTTCATGTTTGTCTTTTTCATCATTTGATGTGAAAGTCATTATGCAATTGATTCTCCTAAAAAGATTTGAAAGATTGTTAGTTTAGTCAACCCCACATTGCCATACCATTGCTAGTATTTGGATGATTATACTTAGACTATTTTGGTCATTTTTGCTTGGTATGTTTTGAGACTAAAACTTGTTTATTTGTTCATAAAGCTATGTCAAAACCAATTTTTCTATACATCACTCTTTTTTCTAAAGAGGCGTTATGCTAGCCATTTTACATCACACTTATGCCTTGAATTTTTTTCTAAACTTGTTTGTATGTGTGTCATTTGAGTTAAGGAGGGTAGTGTTATGCTGCCCAAAACATGTTAAAACCATTTTGCCTTTGAATCTTTTGAAGCATCATATAGATCACATAATTTGAGCATGCTTACTCCATTAGGTTGCTCAATTTTTTACAAGACTCGTTTCACCTTGTGCTAAAAACCATTTATTTTAAACCATGTCATGTATACCATTTAGACCTTTATCTTGTGTTGTCATGTTGTCTAGTCTTGTTTAGCTTGTTTGGTCAAATCCTAGTTTTCAACATTGAGTTTTCAATTTTGTTAAGTTTGGATCCAAACATTGATTTATTTTTGTTTAACCCTCAATTCATGGTGTTGATACATAAATCTTTATCTTTTGAGTTGCATAACTTTGATTAATCAATTACCCAAATTTGAAAACTATTGATGGTTTGTTTATTTAATGTCTATCCTTATCATTATTTGTTATTTTATTTGGGAAAACATATCCTTTTATCTTATTCCTTATGCCAACTAATCATGTTTATGTTTGATTCTATGTGTTGGGTTTATGTCAAAGTTCTTTCCAAACTTGTTAGATTAAATCAAATCACATCAGCCTTTGTTTCAAGTCTATTTTTTGATGTCATTTGGTGAAAAGTCCTATCATATGGATATTTGTTTGAGCCTAGCTTTTAACTTCATGTTTGGATAAAAGACCTAGGAACTCAACTTTTCCCTTTCCTAGTTTAGACCTTGTTTGAAACACTTTGAACTAGACTTTTGACCTGCCAATTTTTATTCAGATGCTTGACCTTTTATGTGTATGATATTTGAAATTAGACATTTGATGTTAAGCTATTTTATGCCAAGTCTTAGCATAAACTATTTTGGAGATATAGTTCCACTTTCAAACCATATTGGAGATACAACTCCACCTAGTGACCATGTTAGACCAATCTTGAACCATTTGTACTTTGGACATAGTTTTTCAGAGTTTGTAAAACTCTAAGCCTTTTTATTTCAAATATTTTATCATTTATGTGGATATGTATAGATACACTTATGGTGGAGTCATGTCCAATCTAAATTATGATAAAATGTCCACAAAAAATTCCACTAAGAACCCCTATAGAGAAAGATTTTCTAAGGAGTTTTATTATTCTCCCTACAATACTCCATATGGGGAACATAGTCAAAATACATAAAATCCAAATCAAGAACTTGATTTGTATGAATAGGTTTGTGAGGAGGACTTTGAATACCCAACTATAGATAATGTTATTTGGGATATGGATCTATACCCTCCTTACAATAATCAATACATGGAACATAGTCAAGAACCAACTTATGAGCTAACTCACAACTAGGATGATATGGTTTATGAGGAAGACTTGGATGCTTTGTCTTGTGTAAGAAATCAAGTTCCATGACATATTTTTGTTATCTAATCATCGACTACCCCTAACCCTCCTTTGGATTATATGATCTATCAATCTCTTCAATATCCAAGGAATATTATTACCATTCCTAGAGCTAGTTGTTTGGCTTGTGTGAGAAACTAGGCTCCATAAAGCCCCTTCATCATAAAAAGACATAATCCTTTGATTTGTGTAAGAAATAAAATTCCACACCACCCTATTGTTACCATTTCAATACTTCATTCTTTGGCTCATGTGAGCAATCATACTCCCCAATGCCCTACCATTATCTAACCATAAGTCATTCCTCATCTTATACCAATCCCATCCAAACCTCAACTGATCCAATCATTCAAAGCCCAATCTATGTTTAAAATTGGTATTTTATATCTCATTAGAAACCAAGGCCAAGAGGCCCAACAAATCCAAGATGTTTTTATTGAATCAACCATTTGTGATAAGTTAACCAATGATAAATTGCCTATTGATCTTATACCAGTTGTCGAGGAGACTCACTCTGATGAGCGTCTTCTTTGAGTCAATTCTTAACGATTATAACCACATTTTGGAAAATCATTACCTCAACCATGTGTCTATTTTTCAAGAGCCTCTTATTGACAAGCCAATCTTTAAGGAGTTATTTGTTGACCTATTTCCATCCTAGAGGAGTCTCACTTTGACAAAACAATTTTTGTGGAGCCTACTATGCCATCATAGGCTATTAATTGTCCAATACCAAATATTAAGAAAGACATCATTGTAACATAGTACCTTTTAGATAAATAATTAGAGTTAGAGTAAGGTTTTATTTTTGAACCAACATTAGATTTAGCATCAAAATCATAATCAACATCAATCTCAACATCAAATTTAGAGTCCCTTGATTTTGAATTAGATTTAGAAGAAGAATATACTCATGGTTGTTATAAAATTATTTATGCATACCTTGTAGATAAGATGAATACATTTGTAATCCTTCTACAATTTTTTAGGATGAGTAATTTAGCTTTGACACAAGTTTTCCTAGTATCTTCTATGAGGGTTCTACAGCCTCTCCCCATTCCATTACTATTCCATAGGCCATTACCATCAACCAAAATAGCTATATCATTGACATTCCATCTCCCACAAGTGTCAATTAGGATCAACAAAATCACACTTTTTAAAACTACATCCATGGTGACATAACAATTGAAGAAGGGCAAGGAGGCCAATACCACATTCATGTAGCAAAAGAACACTCTCTTATTGAAACTTTTTCAGAAGCACTAGGAGACAATAAAATTCAAAAGTCAACATTCCTTAGTGAAACCTTCTCAAAGGCACTATGGGGCAATCAAGACAACTTCATTAGTGAAAACCTCTTTGAGCCACCAATAGCTGAGCAAAAAATTTCTTCATCTTCCAATCTATAGCCTAATTAGATGGTAGTTACTCTAAAGATCAAACAACACAAAAATCTGGTGGTCCTATTGAGAGAACATGTCTTCACCCCTATCACAACCAAAGTGATGTTGAATCCAACATCATCAACATTATGTGTGATTGAAAGTCTTGATCTTCATTTATTTCCCAACCATTATACATTCCATTATCATCTACCATTCCATTTCACAAACAAACCTACCATCCATTATTTTTCCTTATTTACCATCCACAACCACACTTTATTTTGTAGAGGCTACAAAGATACCTTGTCTTGATGTTTGAAGAAGTCAAAATCAATAACCAATGAAGATCACAAAAGAATTATTGACAACCAAATATATAGGCCATTTTTGATAGAGCAACTATTTAGATAAGGCGTGGGATAAAAATTAACATGATTGAATATTCTATTTGTATCATTTATTTATTAGGACATGCATCTCCCTATTAGTAGGAACAATAGAATCAAAAACCACACCCAAGCAAAAAAATTTACCATACCATTTATATTGTTACGTATCCATTTTCCATTGTTGCATATTATTTATATTCACCCTATCACCTAGGGGCAAACCTTCTTACCATTTTATACCATCTTATCATTCCATTCCTATCTAGACCAAAGCCTATTTTTAGTCATCCTACCCAATCCTATTTTAATATAGGTCCATTCGGTTCTTCTCACACCTTTTGTGAGAGGATTCCAATCAAGTTTTAATAATCAACCAAGTTCATGTTTAAATGATAGTCTATGAAAGTAGTGTGACAATTGATTTGTCAAGATATATTTCATTTACCATCTGATATCAAGTTTGTTTATGTGAGATTGATTATAACCATTTGTGGGAAAATTAGTGTTTCACCAGTCTTGCTACTAATTATAACATCCTATGGGAAAATTAGTATCATTAACCTATGTCATTGTATCCTAGTTATAACTTCCTATAGACAAATTAGGGGCACCACTTATTTACCATGCATTACCACATCACCTTGCCATTACTATTTTCATTGACTGGCCATTTGCTAGATTTGAGGACTTGTTGGGACCTGGTTGGTTTTTCCATACTTTTTGTGTGGATATAATTACTATGACTTGAGGTCATTTTAGGGCTATGTGGGTCATGCTCAATTCATGTTGAGATCACCTTACTCCCCTTTTCCACACGCTCTCACCATTTTGTGAGCAACATAAGCTAAATGCTCTTGTTACTTTGTGAGCAGGTATCTTGTCATTCTCTAATGAGTTAAGATACCTCAAAATTCTAAAAAAATTCATGACATTTAAAAAATCTAAAAATATTTATCTTATCTAAGCCTAGTCAGCTATCCTCGATTTACCTTACTGGGGCATGGTCATTATTAGGATGCTCTCTTTTGCTTTTGTTTTCAAGTTTTCTATTTATTTGCTTATTTTAGGTTATTTAGCTATTTGTTTATTTTTCTATTTGTTTGTTTATTCACTTGCCTATTTGTTTACTTTAAACAATGTTGCCTTGACTCAGTCTCTATGCATTCATTGGGTAATTCCTTGAGTAAATTATTCTTGAGTCTATCTATATTCATCCATTAACATTTTCATCATGGTTTTTATCATTGGTGCATTGTTTTTGAGTGTTTATTAGATCAAGAGTCAGTCCTTATGCATATTTTGGGATAGTCTTCATGGTGTTCTATCATGAATCCTACCATCACATGCTACAACAAAAATTATCTTTAGGAAGGTATACAATCAATGCAGCCATAGAATTTTCTCCTTGGTACCTTCACAAATCTTTCCATCCCACCCTTGATCAAATTAACCCATTTGCCATTTTATTTATATCATTGCTAATAAGGATGAGCATCTCCTCATTGGTAGGTACAACCAAATCATTTCTAATGATCAATTTTATTCCTCTATCCATCCCTTTCATCACTTTTTACCCACTCATCTTTAATATGTATTCCAAGTTATATCCTTGAGTTATGCTGACTAATCATCCCTAATTGGGGCACCATCATTTTTAGCCAATCTAGGTCTACTTAATGATTATAACCACCTATGGGAAAATCATTATTTTGACTTTTATTCCTGATTATAACTACCTTTGGTCAAATTAGCATCCTTTTTACATTAATTCATGTAAGCATTTTCTTATTTAGATTAATATCAACCACGGGTTAATTCCACCTTTCTTCTTGTTTTTTTTTTGAAGGACTACCCATGAACAAATTTAACAACCACTCACTCAAGGGGGCATCATCATAGGCTTCCCAAAATCCATTTAAAGCTTTATTCTTCAACCATCATCTTCTTTTTGGCATACATGTTATCTCTCATTATTTGAGAAGACATTACTTTGCCTATGGTTTGTAACATCTTCCGAAATAGGGGCAAACTATAGACACCTAAATCTAGCCACCAATGACCTCCAATCAATATTTTGGCCAATTTCCACTTAAAATACATAATTTGGCCTAAAAATACTAAGGCACATTAAAATATTTGAAACTGGCATATTCAAATTCTAATTTTGGCTAGGGTATCCCTAAATGGGGTAATGTAATTTATGGGCCAGCTAACTTTGATTAGATCATTCCAAGTCAAAATGCCAATTTTTCACCTAGGTGCTCTGGATTGCTCTTTCCTGTCAAATCTCTTTCATAATACATGTGCCTTTTTTATTTTCTATTGATAATATCCTAAATGGGATAATGGATCCAATGCATCTGACATCACTTTCCAATTCTAATCCAGTCAAATTTTGGACTAATAACAAGGCATTCTGATCAATTTGAGTAATTTGTGCACAAAGTGCTTAAACATGCTTAATGTCTAATTAAACCAAATTAGAGCCTAATCAATAATTCTATGGAAACTTTTTGAATAATTTATTTTAGAAATGAATATTACATATCTACATCATTAGGTGACCTCATTTATTAGGAAGACATCCCTAGATCATAAATGCCATAAATATCAAGATTCATGCCCTCCATGCCTCATCAAAGCCCTCCATGCCTCTTAATTTATCCTCTATCCCAAATATTGATGAGCCTATTTATCAATTTTATTTGCAAAATTGGATTAATCTTTAGCCACACATCTCAATCCTAAGATGGATGGTTTAGGTTGATTCTGATCAATCTCAAAAATCTATAAATAGAGAGGCCATAAACATCATTTCTAAATTATTTTTGTGCAAAGTTATAGTGCATAAATATCTTCAAGAATCCATTTCAATTAGTGTTACCATACCAAATTGATTCCAAGCCAAGCCAAAGACACAAGGTGCCAATGAGAAGAGGAGATAGCCAAGCCTCCTTTGATGAAGACTTCATGAGCACAAAGCCAAGCAATCCACTACTACAAAGGCATTTAGAACATCTAAGGAAGGTGAAGGAATTCTTGTTGTTTTACCTTACTTTTTAGTTATGTTTGTCATTTTTTTAATTACTAATCTCACCTTAGTAAATAGGCATGAATATGTTAGCTTAGTGTGTTTTTTATTTGGTTTCATTTAGTAACACCATACTAATCTCCTCTTTTTAGTCAAATTCCTAGTTCACACTTCAGTACTCCATACAAGTACTCTCAGTCCTCTGTTAAGTGCTTTTGGGGAAAA
This sequence comes from Torreya grandis, assembly GCA_037957365.1. Taxonomy (NCBI): domain Eukaryota; kingdom Viridiplantae; phylum Streptophyta; class Pinopsida; order Cupressales; family Taxaceae; genus Torreya; species Torreya grandis. The sequence continues at coordinate 2,901,522 of JARHVA010001749.1, read as the reverse complement.
TTATTTGAGCTCAGTCATTAAATCATTGAACATGGTTTACAACTCTATTTTTTCAATCTCACACCTCAAATATGTCTATAATTCCCTCACCACATGCTAGGACTGAAAATAAGGATTAACCATGCTCTAATTTCCCATTAATCATTCTAATTTTTTTTGTTAACACTACCTATAGGTGGCCATTTTCATGTACAGGTAGCAAATGTGAGTTGGTAGAATACATGGTTTGTGGGATTCAAAGGAGTTTTAATCTTCCTCAAATATTTAGAATAGACTCTATTTCACTATCAAAACCCTACTCAGCTTAAATACTCCTTTTCAACATAATATTCTTCATGAGGGCACTTGTAGGTACATTTTAATGGTAAAAGACTATGAGTTTAGGTAGTGAACAGTAATATAAGTAGTTTAAAAGAGATATATGCTTGGCATTCACTCTAGACCTTTACCAAGTGACAAAATGCACTCTTACCACTCCAAAAGATTTGAAACACCTATTATATCTCCCATTCCATCATGGCATCATTCCATCATGAAGACACCTATATATTTAATGAGTTACATGTATATGCATATTGTTGTAGTACCATGGAACATTGTTTGGATAATGATATTTATAAGTAAAATGGAATTAATATGGAATTTAAAAACATGTAAATAAACCTATAATCATCTTCATAAACCATTATCAAAACATGAATATCTGAAAATGGTAGAAACATGCCTATCATTCCCAGTGAGAGCAATATGTAAACCTAAGATGATTTACCTATCAAAACAACTTAAAAAACTAAACCAAGAATGGAGATCTTGATGTGAATATTTTAATTTCCTATTAAGCCAATTCCAATAGCTGTATTTTATGGAATCATCTGAACCAAAATAAAACCTATAGGGTGCATGACATAGTGAGTAAAAAAACATAATCAAATTGTTATATATTTTTCACAAAGCATAGTTAGACAATATTAAATTTTGGTTTTATTTAAATGGATATCTCTAAGTTTAATTTCACCTCCCAAAGGTGTTTGACTTGAAAACTCTTCAACTATCTGTACCAAGCATAAACTTGTTGACTAGTTTTGTGTCTAGAAGAGTGAAGAAGCAAAATGGTTTTAGACCTTTTTTATCATTTCCAAAGCATGTTAAGTGTTAAAATTAGTATTAATAAGTTTAAAATCCATTACATGACCTTCTCTAATGTGTCATTATCTCTCATGGGCCATACAAGTTCCAAAATCCTCCTTTTTTAGTTGATTTCTTGATTTTTAGCTCGATAACCTACAATTTTTAGATGGGACTAACATTATTAATAAGGAATATGACTTATTGGATGTTTTAAAGGATATTTCGACACTTAAACACCTTTAAAACCATACCACTTGCATTTATGACCCCTAAAAGCCTTCTAACTGACTCAAAGTGACTTATAAATTAATTAGACCATGATCAAGAATAAAGTGGAATTAAATTACATCAAAAAACTTATAACATACCCTATGATAAAATATGAGACCCATAAAACATCTAAAGATCAAGTTTTTACCTATAGGGGTCCCAATTTGACCTAAAATCAATAAAGTAGTGACTCATAGGGGTGGTGTTGGCAATATGATTGTCATTGATGTCAAAAGGGACATTATGATCATGTCATTGATCATGTATGATTGATGGAGAGAATATAATGTTTCATAGTTGTATTTTTCAAGGTTTTCATGCTTTTCTAGAGACCATTTATAGATGTCTAAAGTCAAATAGATAGAAGACTTGTTATGGGTTTTTCATGAGCATTCTATAAATATGGTCCATAGGTTTAAAGGAGAAGGAATGAGATCATAATTGATTTATTTATCTCTCATACATAATAGTGTTTTAGATTAAAATCCTAAGGGTTTAGCCATGGCATCAACAATTAAATTTCTATTTTAATGTTAACTTGGTATAACTAGGAACCAGTAACTTAAGTTACAACATTAAGAAACTATCCCCTTGACCTAACAATTACTAGACCTGATAAATGATCAAAGGAACTTATATTTTCCTATGTTTAAGACTTAATATATGTCCCATATTGATCAATGGCACTCACTTCATCATATGAAGATGATCCAATAGAACATGATGAATTCAAATTGTCAAAAGGACCTCTGAGTAAATGTGCAAGTGACAAGTGTCATATTCATTAAGTTTGTCAAACATAAACCCAATGAGGGTAAGCTTGTTAGTGTTAATGATCAAGCTAGTAGGAATATCAATGGTTAACACTTAATTAGACATTGGAAATACAATAGAGCATGATGAAGTCATAGTGTCAAAGGTCCCTCAAAGTGAATGCATTAATTCCAAGTGTCAGAAGCACATGAGTTTGTTAGATACAGGACCAATGATGCATTACAATTTGAATATGAACACATAGAATAAGAAAACCCTAGATCATTTACTTATATATGACATATATGACATAAGTAGATGTAGATGGAGCCATTCAAATTATGCCAAATAGAAAATATAGTGACACAAAGGAGTATAGTGAGAGAGATATGAAGTGTGTCAAATAGAGACATATCTAGACACAAAGACAAAGGGGTAAAGAGAATAAAGGCACATAGAGATAATGTGTAGAGAATGAGTAGTTACATATTAGACTTGTAACAAAGAGAATAGAGTTGGATTCATTTATGAATCTATTTTTTAATATGGAGTTGTATCTCCATATATTTGATTGGTTGGTTCCATTAGATTAGTTGAGTTGGTGCTCAATTAGGGGATTGGTGTCCCCTTAGGATTGGTATCCTTAAATGTAACCAAAGAGGTTTTGCTAGTGAGGCTTATAACTAGTGAGGTTTTTCTAAGTGAGGCATTGACTATGAGGTTGGATTAGAACAATAGATTTTATCATCTATTCTCATAATGGTTTTTTCCTTTGGGTTTTCCATGTATAAATCTGGTGTCATGTGTATTTGTGTGTGTATGTGACCTATACATTTATCTTTTAATTTACATATGCTTTTGAATTTTCTTTAAAAGGATTAGTTTTTGTTGATCTACTAATTTATCTCTCTCTCAGTAGATAGTTTTGTTCCAATAATTGGTATTAAAGCTTAGGGTTCCTTGAAAGAAGCTTAATCAACTCAGGTAGATATTAGAACAATGAACACAATGGCTAGTCAAGAATGATCTTCATCAAATAAAGTACCTCTCTTTGATGGATCTAACTATACATTATAAAATATAAGAATGGAAGCATACTTATCCTCATTAGGGTTTGATGTATGGATGTTTGTAGTAAATGGATATATAGCCCCTGATATAAATCTCAATGATTAGGCTTCAAATAAGGCATATGAGAGAAATACCAATGCAAAGAATGATATTCTCTATGGATTGTCTAAATCGGTGTTTGTCAAAGTGATGCATTGTCAAAATACATAAGATATCTAGAATAAGTTGAATAACATTTATGAATGTGATTACAAGGTAAAATACGCTAAGCTAAAATCATACAAAGGTATGTTTTTAAGTCTTAAAATGATTGAAGAAGAAAAAATTATAGACTACCTCCTCAAGGTAGATGAAATAGTCAATACAATTAGAGGCCTTGGAGAAGAGATGAAATAATCAATCATTGTCAAAAAGGTCCTAAGATCTTTGCCATAAAGATATGATTCTAAAATATCTATAATAGAGGAATCAAGAGATATACATAAGATCATAATAGATCAGTTTCATGGAACCTTCACTACCTATGAGATGATAATGGGAGAAGTAGATACTTCCAAGAGAGAAGCTACATTCAAAGCATCCAAGCATGCAAAAGCAAAATCATCTACATATGGATATGAGGAGACTGATGAATAAGAACCCAACTTTTTTAGAATATTTAAAAGAGGATCTGGAAAGTATAAAGGTAAGTTACCCTTTAAATGTTTTAATTATGGTAAAGTAGGACATTTTTTTGCTGAATGCCCTTATGAGAAAAAGGATAACTCTGAGCAAGAAGAGGATGGAAAGAAAATTAATCTCCACTATTCCAAAAGGAGTAACTTCTTTAAAAATAATAAATTGTTGTATATAAGATAAGATGTGACTCATTGGATGATATTAATAGCTCAAATGATGATCATGGTTATGCCTTTATGACTGAGGAAAATGAGTCCTTGTTCATGGTATTATAATCAATTTTTGTAGATCCAGATCAAGAGGAAGTTAAAGATTCTAATGAAGAAGAGGAAGGATAATTGGACCTTGAGTGTGAAATCATTTATTCTCTAGATAGATTGACATGATAATAAAATAGAAATCAAGATAGAATAAGCTTGGATAAAAAGAAATTGAAAAACTATCCAAAAGACTTGAAAGATCTAATCAGGTGATAGTAAGACTTAAGTCTTAGCTTAAAGGGGCTATAAGAATAGAATATGTAGTCAAAATTGAGCTAAAATTAAAATATAATTAGTGTATGAGGATAGAAATAGAGATAGTGGCTTTGAAAAAAGAGCTTGAAAAGGATAAAGAACAAATAATCAAAGGTCTGAAGGTGATAGGAGGATTAGACATTCTTGATGAATTGATCAACTCTCAAAATCCATCAAAAGAGAAATCTGGGATTGGTTATGAAAAGGATAAAATTCCTATAACCAGTACATCTATTAAGTTATACGACAACTTCAAAGTAGAAGGAGGATCAAGAGTAAAGAAAGAGAAAGCTTTCTAGGATACAAAGATAGATACAAACACTATTGATATGAAGAAGGCTAAAGGAGAAAAGAAGCCTCAAGAAAGGAAGAATTATAATGAGCTCATGTCTACAATTCAAGGAAGATGAAAATGACAAAGGTAACTGATGCAGATGGTTACACAAAGGTGAAAAGACCAGTAAGGTAACCCAATGCTATGACTAGGTATTCCTCATCTTTTTATGGTTATTATTGTAGCTATAATTAGATTGGTCATAAGGATAGTAAATGTAGAGTTTTACCTACAAGGAGAACCAACTTTGTAAGAAAAAAATTATTTTACCCTTGGTAGATTTAAATGTAATATGCTATAATTTTAATAATTTTGGTCACATAGCTAACAATGTAGAACAAGCTTTGTAAGACCAAAGGTACATAGTGTGAATAAAATCATGCCTCCCAATGTGAACACAAGTTCAAAAGTCTCTAAAAAGGAGAAAATTAAGCCCAAAAAGACATATAAACAACCCAAACATGTATGAAAAGTGATAAATCAAGCCATGATGAAGAATGCTCTAGAGGCTAGAAAATGTCAAGATCTCTCAATGTCTACACATATTGAGAATGAGAAGACAAAGCTCAAGGACAAGTCCAAGGTATTGGCTGAGGATAGTTCTAAGGTATGTATAGATTCAAGTGAACATCACACTATTATAAAAGAGGTATCAAACATAAAACATCAATATTATGTGCTTAGTGATGAGATTTCAAAATGTAAGGAAGATTCATCAGATGAAAAGGTGTGCCACATGTTGTCTCCATGTATTGTCAATCCAATCATAAAAAAAAGGAGAACATTATAGTTGATGAGCATGTTACTTATTTTAAGCCTAAGAAGAATAAATAAAAGCACAAGATGACCAAGGAGGATAATGAATATGAAGAGTTATGGGCAACTCTTGGTTTCACATTGTTCTATGACATTGTGATTTAAGGTGTCTCTATCTATGCTTTTAAAGATACCCCTTTTAGTAGAGAAGCAAGTCATGTCTACTAAAAATAAAAACTCAAGAATTTTTTGATAATGACTTTCTAAAATCAATTTAAGTGATATGTATGCAGTGTGTATAGGGAAATAATGAGTGATTTAATGTGACATAATGAGATTGGATTACATCTCATATATATGTTCATAGGTCCAGTTGGCATAAGGGTTTTAATGCAAGAAACCCTTGACATTGTGTATCTTGGGTTGTGTAAAGAACTTGGGTCACCAAACTCAAAGAACATGTGTAAAATGATGATATACATGTGACAAATGAAGTTATGGTGTGCTATTGGAAGTCCCTTGGTGTAAAGATGGAGCATGAAGTAAGGGAGAGCTAGATTATTCAATTTATTGAGATCAAGAAGGCTCAGAGTAGAAGAGATTTGAAATTAGTTGTGTCTTAGGATTAGAAGATAATAAGAGATTGAGAGAGAAGGCTAGTAAGTATGTATGTAAGCTCTTACACCACATCACTAAATCACTAATGATAGGGCATGAGTCTAGGGGAGTCTCATGGAAGCTTAATTAATACTTGGAAGAAGAGAGAAAAGTCAACTTAGGTATGTATACTTATGAAAATTACTAATGAGTTGATGGTTTTAGGTTCTTGGACAAAATAATTTATTTGATAAATGGGGAGAACACTTTGGACAAATTGTGAGGAGTCCCTTTGCCATTGATTTCAAATGGGGAGAAAAAGGGCAAATTCTCTTTGTAAAAGTTTGGAGAAAAAGTACAAATGATCTTTGTAAAAGTTTAGAAGAGAAAATCAAGGGTCCAAGATGATTTTATAAAATATGCCATTGCCTAAGGGGGAACAAGTTTGGTATGAATAAATTCAATTAATACTCATCAAAAGCCAATGCAAGCAATGCTAGACAAGGATCAAATTATTAGAATATCAAAACATTAAGTTTACATCAGAGCATTTAGTTTGCTATCAATGATAAAAGGGGAGATTGTTGGAAATATGATTGTCATTGATGTCAAAATGGACATTATGAATATGTCATTGATTAGGCAAGATTGATGGAGAGAAGATCATGTTTCATAGTTTTACTATCCAAAGTTGTCATGCTTTTACAAAGACCATTTTTGGATGTTTAAAGTCAAACAGATAGAAGATTTATTATAAGTTTTTCATGAGCATTCTATAAATATGGTCCATAGGTTTAAAGAAGGAATGAATTCATAATTGATTTATTTAGCTCACAGACATTATAAGGTTTCAAAGTAAAATCCTAAGTGTTTAACCATGGTGTTAACAAGCAATGTTTTATTTTAAAGTTGACTTGGTATATCTAGGAAGTGGTAACTTAAGTTACAACTTAAGTCCATATCATCATTAATAAACCAACCCCTCAACCTAGCAATTATTAACTCTGAGTAATGATCAAAGGAATTTATATTTTCCTAAGTTTAAGACTTAATGTTGATCAACAGCCTGCACTTCATCGTATGTAGATGATTTAATGGAGTGTGATGAAGTCAAATTATCAAAAGGACCTCTAAGAAAATGTGATAGTGAAAAGTGTCACATTCATGGAGCTTATCAGATAAAGACTCAATGAGCATAATATTGTTAGAGTTCATGATCAAGATATTTTTAAGATCAATAGTTAGTACTTAATCAAAAATTTGAGATCCAATGGAGCATAATGAAGTCAGAGTGTCAAATGTCCCTTTGAGTGAATGTGCTAATGTCAAGTGGCATAAGCACATGAGTCTATTAGATAGAGTACCAATGAGAGTGATCCTATCAAAGATAAATATAAAGCTTTTCATAAGATCTGATGATACACATGTGATCATGTAAAGGAGATCTAATGGAGTGAATATACTCAAATGTTATAAAGTGCTTGAGGTTTATCAACACTGATGAGTTAAAGACCAAGCAAATTTGAGAAGATTGACAAAGTAAAAGTGATCCAAAGTTATAGGAAGTAATGAGATGAGGTCATGGTAAAGTATCAAAATTTAATGACCAAGACATGGTAAAGTTCATGTAAGTTCAAAGATCTAACAACATGTAGGAGTTAGGATCAGGGAGATCAATGGATGTGTTTTAAAGAGTGGAACATTAAATTTTAGTAGTGTATAGAGATCTAATAGAGCAAGATATATTGGAGATAGCATGAAGAAAGAGATCAAAGGCTAGTATTTAAAGTGTTTAAATTCAAATGGCCAAGTGGAGAAACATGTAGGAACTTGCGTATAAGTTATATATCTCGACACAAATAAGGAGATTGATTGATCTAACTAATCAAATCTATATTAAATAACATGTGCATCAAAAATTGAGTCTAACATATTATATAGATAGTAAATATACCTATAATTATGTCATGATGAATGAAATTGAGATACAAAAACTAACAATTCAAGTCTTAATGAACTAAAGTTCAAAATTTGCATGATGTGTTATAGTTTGAGTGTGAACACATAAAAGAAGCAAACCCTAGATAATTTGCTGATATATATGACATCTATGATATAGGTAGATGATATTGGAACCATTAAAATTATGTCAAATATAAAATATAATGACATAGAGATAGAGAGGTAAAGAGAAGAGAGTCACACTAAGATAATATGTAGAGAATGAGCAGTTACAAATTAGACTTGTAATAGAGATAATAGAGTTGTATTCATTTATGAATCTATTTTGCAATCTAGAGTTGTAGCTCCATAGATCTGACTGGTTGGTGTCATCATATTATTTGAATTGGTGCTCAATTAGGGGATGGTGTCTCCTTAGGATTGGTGTCCTTAAATGTAACTATTGAGGTTTTACTAGTGAGGCTTATAATCAGTGAGTTTTTTCTAAGTGAGGTATTGACTATAATGTTGGATTAGAATAGTAAATTCTAGTAGCTATTCTCACCATGGTTTTTCCCTTTAGGTTTTCCATGTATAAATCTGGTGTCATGTGTATTTTTGTGTGTATGTGATCTCTAAATTTATCTTTTAATCTACATATGCTTTTGAATTTGTTTTAAAAGGAAAAAAGGATTGGTTTTAGGTGATCTACTACTTCACCCCCTCTCATTAGATAGTTGTGTTATAATAGGTATTATGCTTACCATACTAAATATCAATAGCCTTATCCTATCCATGGGCTTAGGGAGTCATCTAAAGTCTGAGACAAACAAGAAGACCTGACACTTGACAACAAGGCTTTGACCAAGACAAGACAACTAATTACCTCAACCACACAAAATAAAGGACACGTACAAATAAAATCAAACACACTAACAAGACACACATATGTGCTTAAAGCACTTAGGGAAAAATATAAAATAAATAACTATGTACAACTAGAAACTAAGCATATGTCCTTTCTAGGGTCAAAAGGAAAGTTCCTTGAATCTTATTCATGAGATGGGTCATAATGCCAAGCATGTTGCTCCTTGGATTGGATGCTTGGTAGATCAGACCTATTCCTTGGCACTTCACTTGATCTGCTCTCAATTAGATCATCCTCAAATAGGTCTCTAATGTAAATTTATTCCTCTTAAATTTGTACACATACCTCATACTACTTCCCACTCTTCATCTCATGATCAATTTGTATCTTCTTAGTAGGCATGGCTTCAAGAGGAGTAGTTTCTTATTCCTTAAAAGATTAAAGCCAATAGGATATTATTTTATCCCTCAAAATTTGATGTATTTATCCCAAATAATTGAGAGGATGATAACCAATTATAATTATTTCAAACATATCATCATGGGATGCATATTCCTCTTGAAAAGACAAATTTGAAAAGTTACTTACTTGAGTGTCAAGGCTACCTTCTCTATTTTTGACTAGATTATAGCTTCCTTAAAGAGGAGTATAACCTGATATAATGATTTAAAATAAGTCATCCAAATGATGATTAAATACTTTTTCTTTCCCATATATGATGTCTTGGATAGTGATGGAAGAACCAAGGATGATTTCCTCTTCTTTGGAAAAAGGAAAACATTCTTCCATATCAACCCAATCAAAAGTTTCAACATAATAAATCACCTCTTCTTTAGAATTTAGGATGTCTTGAGGGATCTAAATTTTAATCTCAATTTTCATAACATGAATTTGATTCTCAAGGACTTCAAGATCCTTAATTTCTTTCTCCTTCTTGGTGATGCCAATACTAGGTATCTTGTAATTAGGTGACTTGGTCCAATGAGGCTACCAAGGAGATATATTTTAATCAAGCAAGGGTTATACATTTTTATCAACTAATTTATCCTCTTTAGGTTCCCATGCCATATTTACATCAAGGTAAAGGTGATAAATTGAGGACAAGATGAACTAGTTGGTGGAGGTGGAACATAGAACTCAAAATAAGATTGAGATTGAATTATAAGGGATTATTTTTGGAGTTCTTGAAGAAGGGGAGGTAGAAATTTAGATAAAATATCTTTTTTATATTATTTCCATTTGAAAATTACTTCATTTACATCTGATTCAATGTGGGCACTCTCTTGAAGAAGGTTATATGAGGTGTGTTTAGGCATAATATCTTCTTTTAGCTCTAAACCTTCCACCACACCTTGACTCAACAGTTTCATTCTCAACTCTAACTCTTAAATTTGTTTGGCTAGGTTCTCTTGGAAACTTCTCTCTTGAATTTTATATGAATCATCATAATGATAAGGAGTACAAGAGGGATAACATGGAAAATAATATCTCTCTTGAGGAAGGGTGGGAGGGACTTGCATAGAATCAAGATCTTTCTCAACTTCATACTCTTTATCAAGGATTTTATCCCCTTTCTTTCCCCATGCTTCCACTACCTTATTATATCTTCAGATGTTAGGATTAAGAGTCTCTTATTAAGGTATTGATTTAATATGAGGAGTGGATGAAGTGTCTAAGGAACTTGGGATCTCCTTAGGCTTGGGTTCTCCACCTTATCTCCAACTTGGGATTTTATATCTAGAGATCTCTTCTTGAGGTGGGGATGTAATGGGAGAGGGAATGAGGGCTTAAATTCCACTTATTTTTATAATGAGATGGACTTATGTATTTTATTATTGGGTAACTCAATATTCATATCAAGGTTTACTTTAAAAATAAGGTTTGTCTTCCCAACTCTCTCTTCTAGCTGATTGGGAAAAAGATGACATTGACAAGCTTGATTAGGTCCATAAGTAAGGGTTAAGTGAGATTGATAAAAAAAATTTGGAGGTGGATATGAGGGATGATAGACTTGGTGAGGCTGATCCTCTTGAATTCTTAGCCTATCTTCTAATGTAATTAGGCCACCCACATCTAATATTTCACTTATAATACTTTGTTAATTATCTCTCTCAATAGGTGCCCACTCTCTTTTAACCATATCTAATGCATATCTCACATTGTGAATGAAATGACTATGAATATCTAGACCATGTTACCTTCATGTTTCAATATCTACCATGTACCTTTCATATCTCAAGAGAGTTTCCTTGAAAGTGGAAATGGATTGATTTGAGAAGTGATTAGGTTGACTAGAAGGAGCAAGATATTGATAAGGATAGTTATAGGTTGATACAACTCATGACAATGTTGATAAGGCTCATATTGGAGCTAGTAAGGATCATGACAAGGTTGATAAGAATCATACAAAGGTTGATGGGGAATGGCATAAGATTGATAAACCTCACCAACTTGTTTAAACTAATACTCAACACTAAAATTATTCATGAAACTTCATTGGGAAATAACACAAATAAAAAATTTACCAACAATATTCAAAAGGAAAACCTAGGATAATTGACTGGTTGATATAACTTTGGAGTCACCATTGATGCTTGGATAGATGCCTCTAAAGTATGATGTGTTGAAATACAAAATGAAAAATCTTTCAACTTCTTGGATAATAAGTCCCACTAGGCATGCCAAAAAATTATTGTAACTTGGATTTACACCTTTTGAGTAGATGTCTCAACTCTCTTCATCCAAGTGGCACAATTAAAACACCTCTAAGCTATGGGTGAGCCTAAGAACGAGGTGAATCTCTAGATATGGATAAATTCCTTTATGTACCACTTTTGGATCACTATTACACCTATGATTATAAGGGAAAAGAGAGAGGAAACTAAAATTAAACTATCCTAAAGGAGGTGATACACCAAAATAATTGATGACTACCAACCAATTGCATGTGACACATGAGACCAAGAGACTAGAAAGGCATACACTTCTCTAAATCAAATCTTCTCACATCAGTATTTCATTATGAGGTTATGATGACTGGCTAGGCTAATAGGACTAGACAATATTCCTATAATGGAACTATTATAATAGACTAACTCACTCAACCTTGACACATCAATATAACACTTCACATGACCTGCAAGAAGAAGCTTTCCAACTATAAATAGGTGAGAGAATGATATAACAATGCTAAGGAAACAATAGTCATCACTAAGTAATATTAATAATCTAAGTGAACACACTATAAATAGTCACATAAGAGGTAAAATTAGTAGTCTTACTGATCTATGGTATGCAAATGAGTAGGGTTTCTCCATACTTAGGTGGAGCATAGTTTATAAAGGAAAAAATGGCTAGTTCTTATAGAAATTGAGAGAGAAGTGAGAAAAGATAATTCCAATGGTCACAAGGAAACTTTTCAATCTGATAAAATTAGTTACATGTGCATGAAGAGGGAATTAGAAACTGATCATGTAAAGTCAAGATGTATAAGTATCACCCCAAGTCATGAAACTCTTGAAATGTGGCGTAGGAGTTCTCATTATGCACAAGGAAATTGCCTTCATCATTCACACTTATTTGAACGTCAAAAAACTGATTATGGATAGTTATAATTATTGAAATTAGAGGTATGGGTTGAATACATGTTTCTCCATGCATTAGTTGCATTAATAATCACCTAGAATATTCTAAAAGTGAGCCATCATTTCTTGTAGTTAAAGAAACTCCTCTTTCACACACCTTGCACACTTAGCTTCAAATTTGGATTTAGTTTCCCATGAAAATAATTACAAGGGGGTGAATGACATGTTTCAATACCATCCATGGCCTTAGAGGTATTAGGCACACCTTAAAAGTAACCCACTTAATGTTTTTCACCCTTCTCATTGTCATGTTCACTATGCCAGTTTTGACTGGCTGAGATGAAGCTATTTATTTAGTAACTTAAGAGTATTTATGAAGCAATAAATTATAATGGTGAGTTATCTTAAGTCTGAATATTTCCATTCATGTGATTGGCATCTTAAAACTCCTTCTAGAACCTGTAAAACACATAAAACTATAAAAATAACCTATTTTATACTCCATCTATGCAATTTCATACAATATAATAGGATTAAAAGTAGCCTTGAAGAGTCTCATATAAAATAAAATCATAATTCTAGGAAAATTATTCCATTTGGGGACACTAACTACTCCATCTCCTCAAATTGGTCACTAGCAAGGGTTTTGGTAAGTTTAGACCTATTTTACTCTCTTAGGATTTGTTCATAAAAATTTGACATTAAAATATCAACTAAATTACAAAAAAATATTTTTAGGACCTTTTATAACTCATCATATCCCCTTGAGTCTCCATGCAAATCATCCAAGTAGATATGGGCATCTAAAGTTGCCCTATCGAGCTTGATTATTCATGTTGCATAAGCCTAATATAGCCTTAATCCCAAAAAAGGACTTATTGTGCTTTCTATACAAATTGGATGTTTTTAAACATCTTAAATGACCCTATTAACATACTCAAATAGTTTATAATGCATATATAATGCTAGAAGTGCAAGTGACTTCCATTTGGACATTAGGACTAAACCTTGCCTAACAGGCCTAACTACAACCTTTGTAGTCTAGACCACCTTGTTGAATTTAATCCTTATATGATTAGTTTTACATGATGTACTAGACGTTTTAAAACTTTTCACACCTTCCTATAAGGCTCTTTTATATTTTGGTTCATCCTTTTGTCCTCATTTTCCAAAACTTTCTAGTTTATGCATAAAGGGAGTGACCTTTGTCTAAGACAAAATAGAGGGAACCCCCCTATTTTATTAGAAAATGATTAATATTGGAGAATATTTTCCAAGACATGAAAATGTTTTGTACCAGTTTTGAGTTCTTGGTCAGGTCATTTGAACTCCAAACCTCTTCAAATTCCAAGGCAAATTGTTTGAAGGTAGACTGTGTTTAAATTCTACCTTGTGGACTATGTTCATGCATCCTTAGAGGTCTATTTATATTTATTTTAATTAATAAGGATTATATATATCATGAAAATAATAATGAGTATGTTCTAATTTTTCCCATAACTTTAGCCTTCCATGTACCTTTCCATACACTTTGCCTAGCTAAGACTAAGTGTCACTTCTGACTGTATTGCTTGCTTTAGAGGGGACCTATAGGTTACTTTCTCTCTAAAAATTATATCATATAACCTAAAAGAACCATATAATTATTTTATTAATCATTTTGAATCCTCTTCCATAGAGAAATGTGAGCATTTCCTTGCTTAAGTTCTTGTTGTGGGTGGCATAGAAGCTAATAGTCAGCTATAGGTTAACTTCTTAGGAGGGAAAACTTGTAGGTGAGTATATGACCTAAAACACAATATTTCACTTCTTTTTTATGATCCCTTTGATCATAAATACTATTTTCACTACCTAGAAACATTTTATCATGAAATTTTGGTTAGGACTACCAACTTGGAGTGCAAGGTCACTCAAAACTTCCTATCATGTAGATGTCAATGAAGGGAATTATTGTTCAAATGATAAATTTGAAGTCTCTAAAAATTAGTTTCCACTAATATTATGACTTTTAAAATATACCAATTCCTTATCCAATGTGGATACAACAAGTTTTGATCACCAAAATGCATCAAAGCCTTTGATAACCCTGTTATAAGATATCAATAAAATACTAGGGTGCTTTATTCTATGTTTTTAGGAATTTGATCCCTAAACCTACAAAATATCCTTGGAAAGGTTTCTCATAGTTTGTTTACCACAATATCACATCACATAGGTATATTATGATTTAAATAACATGTTATGAATTCAATAAGAGTTTAAACATGTGATTCAACACTCCATACAAGTACTCTTAGTCCTCTATCAAGTGCTTTTGGGGAAAAGTCTCTAAACTCAGTCATTAAATCCTTAAACATGGTTTCCAACTCTATTTTATAAATATCACACCTCAAATAGGTTTTAAATTCTCTCACTAGATGTTAGTACTCCAAATAAGGATTCACCATGCTCTAATTTACCATTAAGCATTTTCATTTTTCTGTTAACACCACCTGTAGGTGCCCATTTTCATGTACATGTAGTAAATGTGAGTTGGTAGAATACATGGTTTATGGGAATAAAAGGAGTTTTGAGCTTCCTCAAATATTTAAAATAGACTCTTTTTCACTATCAAAACCCTTATTATCTTAAATAGTACTTTTAAACATGATATTCTCCATGAGGGGACTTGCATGTGCATTTTAATGGTAGGAGACTGTGAGTTTAGTTAGTGAATAGTAATATAGTAGTGTACAAGAGATATATGCTTTAGATTCACTATATACCTTCACCAAGTGATAAAATACAATCTTCCCACTCTAAAATATTTGAAACACCTATTAGAGCTCCCATTCCATCATGAAGATACCTATATATTCAATGAGCTACCTGTATATGCATATTATTGTAGTACCATGGAACATTGTTTGGAGAATGAGATTGAGAAGTAAAAGGGAACTAATAGGGAATTTAAAAACATGTAAAATAACCTATCATCACCTTTAGATACCATTATCAAAACATGAAGATCTAAAAATGGTGAAAACATGCTTGTCATCCCCAATGAGAGCAATCTGTAAACCTGAGATGATTTACCTATAAAAACACCTTGAAAAACTAAAAAAAGAATGGAGATCTTGATTTTAATATTTAAATATAATTTTGAGTCAATTTAAATAGCTTTATTGTATGGAATCATTTAAACCAAAGCAAAACCTATAGGGTGGATGAAATGGTGAGCAGAAAAACACAATCAACTTATGAGAGATGGTTCATAAAGCACAATTGACCAATCTTTAAAATATTGTTATGAAAATGGATATTTTATAAGTTTAATTTCAACTCCCAAATGTTTTTGACCTGAAACCTCTTCAACTGTCCATACCAAGCACAAACCTACTGATTAGTTCTATGTGTCTAAAAGTGTGAAGGAGCAAAATAGTTTTGGACCCTTTTTAGCACTTTAATATAATTTTAAGCATGTAAATTATTATTAGGAAGTATAATATCCATTAAATGACCTTCTCCCATGTGTCATTCTCTCTCATGGGTCGTACAAGTGCTAAACTCCTCATTATTTAGTTGATTTCTTGATTTTTAGTTAGATAACCTATAAGTTTCAGATGGGACTAACATTACTAATAGGAAATCTGACCCCTTGGATGTTTTATAGGACACTAAGACACTTGGACACCTTAAAAACCATGCCATTTGCATTTATGACCCCTAAAAGCCTTCTACATGACTCAAAGTGACATATAGATTAACTAGACCATGATCAATGCTACAATGGAATTAAATTACATAAAAAGATTTACAACATACCCTATGAAAAAATATTAGACCCCTAAAACATCTAAATATCAATTTTTTACCTATAGGGGTCCTAATTTGACATGTAGGGTCAAATTTGGTTCAGTCCCTACTCAACAAATTATTTTTAACGCATTGATGACTCACCATCAGATGTACCTTATTTTTGGAGAGCATATGCATGAATTTATTGAGTGATATGATTACCACATATACCTAATTATCCACAAAACTATAATTATCTTCATAACCTTTCGTAGATTGGTTGAAGAAAGATATTGGTTACTCCAAATCTTCTTGATTATGTTGAGTTAGAATTGTTGAGATACTTCCTTCCCCTCTACATACATAGAGGATAAAATCCTTCTCATAGTTTGGATTAACCAGGGTAGGGGATTGGGAGATTGCATATTTGATGTCTTTAAAGCTTTATTTTCCCTCTTACATCTAACTAAAAAGAGTTCCCTCTTTAGTATTGTAGTAAGGGGTTTGGCCAAAAAGGCAAAATCTAGTACAAATATTTTCATGAAGTTGATCTTCCCAAGAAAGCTTTGTAGGCCATTTTTTTACTTGGTAGTGATAATGTAGATATGGATCTAAATTTTTTAGGGTCTATTTCAAGACCCTATTTTGACATTGTGTCCCAATAGCTTCCCATCATATATTATGAACACACATTTCTTCGAGTTAATGGAAACCCCAAATTCTCTACACCTTTTGAAAATATTTCTCAGGTGGTAAAGAGGTTCACCACAATGATTGGAGTATACTATAATATCATATATATATACTAAAATTATATCATTTATCAGACCCTTGAATGCCATATCCATAGCTCTCTAAAAATTCTTGCCTACATTCATCAGACCAAATGGTATCTTTTTGTATGCATAGTGCCCCATTTGGTGGTGAAGGTGGTTTAAATTGATTTGATTCCTTTACCAATATTTGGTTATAACACAAATAACCATCTATAACAGAGAATATTTCAGATCCTAATACTATCTATAGAATTTATTCCATAGGGGGAAGAGGATAGTGATCTTTCAGTGATGCTTTGTTCAGGTCTATAAAGTCTATGCACAACTAGATCTCAATATTTTTGTTTCTAATAGGGACCAAATTTTCTACCCAAGATGAGTGTTTGATCATAAATATTATATTATCCTATATTAACTTAGAGAGATCATTTTTCATCAAGGGTTCAATCTTGGGATTGATGGGTCTCTACTTTTGCCTGATAGGGTCTCTACTTTTGCTTGATAGGTTTCATATTTGGGTCCAATTCTATAGTGTGTTGTGATAAACTTGGATCAAATCCTAACAAGTCATGATAAATCCAAGTGAATTTATCATCAAACTCTTGACATAATTAAACAAAATCATGCTTCTCTAAAATATTGCATACCTTGACTATATTAAGAGACTTGGCTTCAGAGATGATGATGGGTTCACAATATTATTCATTAACTGTAATTTCTTATTTTCACCTTTTAGTTGGTCATCCAAATTAAAGATGTTTTCTAGTGTAATGAGACCCATAGGTTACTTATTCATTTTTATATGTATAATCTAATCACCATATTGGTCTTGTAGCCTTGTTTGATTCCTTTCTAAAATCTTGGCCTCTTCTCTCAAAAAACATACAATTTGCTTGTCACTATTAAATACTTTCCAATTAGTTGAATTATTAGGGACAAAAGGCCTTATGATTAGCCTCACATGCTATTTATTCTTCTTATTTATTTAAACTGGTAGGTTATATTGGGACCCCATTGAGGCCATGCAGTCAACATATTTATTTTGTGCCCTTGGTACTACTTGAATATTCAAAGTGGTGAAATTTTATAATAAGTCCCAAACCCTATGTTTGTAAGACATTAGTAAATTGTTTTTGGTTACAAATTTTGATCTAACTTGGTGAATGATGAGTTCACTATCACCAAATATCTATAAAATCTTAATTCCTCTATCTTTGGCCAATTGGAGGCCTCAAATCAAGGATTCATATTCAAGTAAATTATTAGTATAGCTTAATTATAGTTTGAATGAGTAAAAGTAGCTCTCCTTATACAAAGATATCAATATAATTCCTGTACCTACACCATTTCTAATTCTTGAGCCATCAAAAAATAACTACCACATCCCTTGAATATCCTTAGCTGGTTTGACTAAATTTAAGGTAATTGCATCTTTCTCATGAATAGAATATGTCCCTAATCATGTTTCTTGTACATAGTCATAAGAATTGAATTATAGGGCTAATCCCCATTCATCTAAATGAGTGTCTATAATTTCTTCAACATGCATTTCATTTTTTTGATCTATTTCTTCCTTTTCTTGATCTATTAATGTATAATTCATCTCTATGGGATAAATAGGATTGTATGGCTTAATACAATCCTTTGTAACTATCTTAGCTCTTATTTTTACTCTAGTTCCATAATTTGTTCTAAATAGCATGTGAGACCAATCTACAGATAGATTTCCTCCCATATTTGTAGTGAAATCTCTTGAAAGACAAAGGGCAAAGTAGGGGGGAAGATCTATGATTGAAATATCTTGAGTAATTGATAGGCTTGGGTAAGCATGAATAGTGAGGTTAAGTACTTTTATGGTTCCTACTATTTGAAAAATATTCCCATCTAGTTTCATTACTCATTTATTAATAGGTTTGTATTTTATTCCCAAAGCATCAACTATTTTCTTGGGCATTACTAAACTTTTGGCCCCTAAATCTACCATGCAATTATGTACCCGATGCTTCCCTATTATAAGTGAAAGATAGAAGGGGGAGGTTTACCATTTTTGACTATTTTATTATTAGCTTGAGGCTGACATAGATTTATTATAGGTGTAGGCCCCTTATCTAGAACCTTTTTTGATATCTATAAAGTCTTTAAAGTCTCTTGTAGTAAGTCCCTTTATGTTAGTATAGATAGTGCTTCCCACATATTGACATTTAGGTTAGTCTTATTCATTTGATAAAACATTATAAAAGGGATATTACCAACCTTGGTTGGTTATTTTATAGGGTATACATCCTCTTTTATAAGATTTTAAGTGGGGAACCTTAGCTTTTAATTGATTTATAAGTGCAAAGGGTGTCCTTTACACTACGTTACTTTTTGTTGGTTTCGATGCAACTTTAGAAGTTGAAGTTTGGTCTACCCTGAGGAGCTGATCAACTTATATTGATATTTTCTTGTAATGTGTATTAGCTATTATAGGAGCTCAACCATTTAAAAAAGATTCATCTTGGCTTATCCCAATGAAATCATCCTCTTACCAATTTATAATAGTTGATTCACTTTAAGTAGTTTATTTTGTGTCTACTTATTAGGAAGTATATTCTTCTTATTATCCTTGCATGTTTGTTATACCTTGCACCATCAAGGCTTGACTGATTACACCATTGGTGAAAGTGTTTTGAGCTAATTTCAAGGATAACACCATGTGTACTCTTGAGCCAAAATATTTTAAATGGGGACAATGCCTTTGGGAGCTCTTGATGCCAGTAAATCATGAGTGTTTGGAGGTCTTGGCTATGAATTTTATCCTTGTTGTTTGTTGTTACCTTGATATGGCTACCTATTACCTCAATATGTAGGGTTAGATGGCTAAAAAAGTTTATAATTTTGGGCTTGCTACCTTTTCATCACCATTAAATCATTTCTAAAACTCTTAAATAATGATTTGACCTCATATAGATCATTTTCAGGTGCAGGAATCAAAACAGGTGCCTTAATCATAGTGGTAATTAAAGTAATTACATGTGGGGGAATAGGGGATATTTCTAAAAATAGAAGCATTAGTGATCTTGGTACAATTTTCCCAGCTTAGATTAAATAATTTTCTACCCTTATTGTAATATCATAAGATGTAGGAAGTGTGGTGCCACCCATTAACTGAATCATTACATCTATATCACTATTAAGGTATTTTAGGTAATATAAGAAATAACTATTTATAGCAGGTTTAACCAAGATTGTGATCCTATTCTAGGTCTTCTAAAAATGGTAATTAAATTTAGGCATTTGTTCATGAGGAGCTCATTGAATAGTCATTAAAAATTTAACCAAGGTGGTTACTCTTGTCCTCAAAATGGGTGCACATCATAGTGCCTAACTCATCCTAAACTCAGATTAAGGTGGGACTAAGGCCGCTATACCATTGTAAAGCTTTCCCCTTGAAAGAGAAGGCTAGAAGTTTGATTGCAACATTATCTTAGACCATGTTATGGATTAAACAGAGGTTAGAAATATCTTATATGTGTTATAAAGTAGTGGTAGAGGTTTCACTAGTAAAATATGGTGGGATTTTTAATTCCAAGATTGGTATATCATCATGGTAGGCCAAAATGAGTGGGTTGAATATATTGAAAGATATGAAATTCTAATTTATAGACATTGTGGGAGGTATAACATTGATAAGAGTTACCAAAGGGGATGGGAACAAAACTATATGATATATCATAGATTGAGGGGTGAGTGCTTTTGATCTCTTTTTAGATGGAAATGATAATTATAAAAAATCAGCCCTATTACCTTTATTAGATGATCTTGTCTATTTGCTTGGCATACATCACCCTAAAATTTTGAGTTCATAAGCTAGTGGATTCACCAAGTGCTTTGATACTTGCATGAAACTTGTAAAACACTCACTAAGAATAGCACCAATCTCAATGTAATTTTTGGGTCCCATCGGGTGTGTCAAAATATATTATCATATAGGATTGCACATATCTTTATTCTATAGATTATTGTGTAAGTGCCTAATGATAATTAAAAACCTCCAAATCCATGGGACCTTGGAAATTTGAGGTTAATCTCTAGAGAAGGTCAGCTTCCTCTCACTAAATCTAATGCAAACTGATAAAATACCAATTTTGTGAAAATATCGCTATTTAGTGCTTTTAATCCTAAACTAGGGTTTTGATAGGGAAAAGCATTGAAGAATTGAAATTTGTAGAAAACTAAAAATATGGTGATTGAACCAAATATTTTATAGTGGATCTAGATGATTTCTAGACAAACACAATAGAGCATAAAATAGATTGAATTAAATTTAAGCACAAACTCATGCAAATTTGGAAATTAAAGGAAATATTTTAACTATTTTTCAAAAAAGGGAAAAGGATATTTATTAAAAACAATATTATCAAGAGGGTAAAATACCAAAGATGAATTTTCTTGAGACTAAAATAAAATATAGAACCTCCATAGATAATCAAATAACTTGTACAACACAGAGATTCCAAAGATAAGAAAGGAAAATATTCAACTTTATTTGGGTTACAACTCATAGTAAATACATTCAAAATGTATAAAATGTAACTAACAACAAAAAAATAAATTTGTCCATGGGGTATGCCGATTTTTATACAAAATATGTCATAGAAGACATGTAGTTGTTGAAACTTGAATACTCAGTTTAGAAAATCATGTAGATTTGAAAATCTTTATGCAAAATGAGGTGAGATATTATATTTATATCATCTTGGACTTGTGAAATGGTTGGAGACTGGCATGCACAATATGGGCATGATCCTAGGCATAACATGGCATGGCTAGAATTGAAAATCTCCATGTAATGCTTCTCCATCTGATAGTAACTGAAAATATCTCTCCATGTAAAAAATAGTGCCCACAATAGAATTTGGCTTTTCTAAATAAAAGAATCATTGAAATAAATTCCAAGTTCCTTTCATGCAAACCCTATATTGTAAACTTAAAGTGAGACTTTTACAAATTTCTAAGCATTTATCACATTTAAAAAAAAAAGAATCATGCAATTTACACTTCATGACTTTGCATCTTTTAAAAAATTCACATTAATCAAAATGGAAAGTGCAATTTTCACTTGTACATTTTGTAACTTCCACATTCAAAAATATAGTGTAAAAAATATGTCTTTCTCTTTCTCATAAGAGCTAAAAAAATAAGAATATACTTTTGCAATTACAATTTTCAATGTCTTTGAAATGAAATTACACATGATAGTAACATTTGATAATATTAAAAAGAGAGGGAAAATTAATTAATGTCCAAAATTTCCTCAACTTCTTGTCATTATTATCCCTTAGCTTCCCTATGTATATATTAAAGGCCTTGAATATTTCCTATATTCACTTTGGATCTAGCTTATAAGAATAAATGTTGGAGGCTACAGAATATACCTGTACATCAGATAGTTCTCTTTTGAAGGTTATTATGCCCTGTATTTTGGTTCTTATCTGATCAATCATTTTCTCATGCTTGATGAAACTGTGAATGGAACTTAAGATAAAGATCATATCCTTTACAGAATCCTCAATTATTACCTTAAAATGATTCTAAACCTATTCTACTTAAATGATATTTTTAGCATCATCTAATGGTCAACATGACATTAAACTTAATCATGTTGTTAATCTCATATAACACATTGATAGCCTTGTCATGAGCCTCCTTAGCTCACTCCACAGTCTCTATCATTACTCTTATCCAAAATTGATTAGCCTTGCATAGTTCCTTGTGCTCAACATCATCCTTCAATATTTTCTCAACAATGAGGGTATTCATGTTAATTTATTTTATGGATATTAATTTGGGATAATACATATTTAAGCACTAAATTTCTCCTTCATAGCTATTAATCTATTCCTTCAAAATTTCTCCTCTTTATGATGACTCCATAATGCTCCATCATGGTTGCAAGAATTTTGTTACCTTTTGTAATTAGTTCCTCATACCATTCTTTTGTATCCCTTCCCATGTGACCAATATCTCATATAGAATAAATTTTAGCTTGATCTAGACTAATTGGATGCACTACCTATGGTTATTGTGATGTTTCACCAAGCTTTATGAATTTGTTGAGTGCTTCAATCAATTGATCAACCTTTATTTTTAGCTCATCCTTGGTGGCTTTATCATGATCAATTCTCTATAAGAGAGAGTTTATACCTATATACACATCATGCTTGAGCCTTTCCCTCATTTTTTGAGTAAAGTGTATATGAGAGACATGATAATCTTCCACCACAAGATTTTCTTTTGATTTGTCTAGTAGAGGAACTATAATTTCAACATATCTCTCTTCATTATCATTAGTGAATGTCCTTGAGAGGGTCATGGGAGTGGGTTTTGATTTACTATTGACTTATAACATGATCAAATGTAAAGTTTTGGGATCAATAATTATTTTCTACTTCTTACTCACTGATTGGGATAACCAATAGGGGTAGCCTTTTATTGATTTGACACTGTCACCAAAGAATCTATAGCTAATGTACCTATAATAACTAATATGGTGACTAAATTAGACTCTTAGAAATATGATATAGGTGGCTTCTCAGGAGGTGTCTATGAGGATCCACCCTCACCATTAGTTTGCAAATCAATATCTACACCAAGTGTCTAGGTTGCTCTAACCTCAACTGATGGAAGACATGAAACAATAGAAATGGGGGGAATGGAGGATGGAATGTAAATAAGAGTTATGAATTTATGAACTAGTATAAGGGTGGAACCAAAGAATTAAATGTTTTAATTAGGTGTTTAGGACCACTCAGGGTTGGTGATGTGAAAATAATGGGTTGAGATGAAGGGGAAATAGTACATACCCCAGGGGTTGAGGTGGCCTATGGAATCATAGTCAAGATGACTCACTCTATGGAAATGTACTATTGGGTAGTGTTGGGAATTAATGGTGATGAAATGGAATGAATTTTAAAAGGAATGGAAAGTAGGAGTGGATCAAATGGGGTAAGTGAAGTGGGAGGAAGGGAAAGTGGAGTGTAAAATTGAACTTACACTATATGATGATCCTGAGTGTCAACTTGAATCATTTGTGTTGATTTAACTTGGATTATTAAGGTGGGTAGAATGGTAGATGAAGTGGGGACAAGTGGAAGGTTTGACCCCAGAGGTAGAGGAGATGAAACCTGTGAAATAATAAGGACCTGAGATACTTGAGGAGTAGAGATAGTTGGTAGAGGTGTTGAAACCTCTTATAAAATATGCATAGGAGAAGGGGGAATAGTGGAAGTAGGAGAAAATGATATAAGATATAAATTTAAAGACCCCTATGTTACTAATACTATGTCCTCGGTTGAAATGTTAATTGATTCCTTTGTAGCTTATCCCTATCTACTTGATTCCCTTTTCTTTGCCTTTATCTTCTTCCTTTTCTTTCCTTTATTAGGCTCTTCTATTGATTCACTAGGGCCCTCTTCTGAAGGAGTGACACCTCTTGATTTGAGCTTCAAGAGCTTATCCTTAACCCTTATTATCTCTCTTATGACTTGCACACCCTTATTTCTTACCCAATTGATAGTTTTATTAATAGTAAGGGATATTCTATCAAACAGAGAGAAGGATTTAGGTACTGACCACCTCACTTGTGGTAGAGGTTATAGCAATGATCTGCATGAGGTAAATTAGATCTACCCTATATTTTTCATCCACCAAGTCATCAGGTACTTATGCTAGATCATAGTCTTTTATTTGTTGTAGGGACATCCTAGAATAGTCCCTCATTTTGACCATTTCTTCATCATCACAATCTTCCCAAAAATCCTCATACTATGGCACATATTCATATGTTACTAGCTATAGTGAAATAGTGACATTACCATATGGGTCAAAGTAAGGTCTAAATTCTAGGGTCTCAATGTTACTTGGCACATCTTAGCCTCTATAGTGCTGGCCTAGAAAAGAGATTGGCATGTGTAACATCTAATAGAAATAGAGAAATGTATCCCTGCCTTATGTCTATATGAAAGGAGCTTATTCATATCTACTATTTGCCTAACCAACTCCAACAATGCCTATTTTTCACTTATATATTGGGGAAGTGTGTAAGTACAACCACTAAAACTAGCTAGCTAGATGGAGGAGTAGGTGGGGAAATATATGAATAAAGAACCTCATTTAGTAATCTCATCCTTTTCTACATGGGATAACATTATCTTCCTAAGATCTTGATCAAACATGATGATGATGATATAAATGAAAGCATCATTAACTCTCCTAAATTGATATCTTCTAGACTATATCATGAGGTCACAGTAGTAGTTATAGACTTTGGTTATTTTTTGAGGGACTTTATTGAGGCCTAAGAACAATCTTCCTTTGGCCATGATATAGACAATAAATGATATCATATATAATTTATTTATCATTTGCACCTCCATCAATTGGTTAGGGAGGGAATCACTTATTAATTAGGCCTAATGTACCTATTATTTTATCTCTCTGATGATCTATATATATTGGTATATCTAGTCTTGATAAAACTTGGCATCAAGATTACCAATGACTCTATACAATAGTGTTATGATGTCTTCCACCTCCTTAATGAAATCAGATCTATACATAGTCTTGGTAAATCTAGTGGAGGAATGCTTGGGAGTCTTGAGCCACTATTTGTTGATAATATTTTGACATCCATATTTATTTTCCTCATAAAATTATATATATGTTTGTGGAATTATATCCAAATAAATCTCAAATTTAGGAATGACAAACATAGTGTTGATAAATTTGGGATCAAGATCTAGAACTTTCTCCCCTTTCTGAATGAAGACTTATCTTCTATCAGGGTCATAATATAGGTCCATTATGAGGATAAACTTAGGGATCTAAACAAATAGAGGAAAGGTTGTAGCTTATGGTAAACTAGATTCATAGATACTCTATGTCCATTCACTTTTGAAATCTACACCTATCGTAGCCCAAAAAATCTCCTAGGTCAATGTGACCTAAATTAGTATCTATTATTTCCACCATATTGGAATCCAAATAAGAATTCACTTAAAGGAAATTAGATTTGAAGTTCATTTAATTAGGAGGCATGGAAACTAAAGTTATTTATTTTGAGAACATAATTATGAGAGTTTTTGGAACTTGTAGGTGTCTAGAGCACTTGTATTCTCTGGTAGAATTTGGAGGTGCTCAGACCACATCCAATGTCCATGGTACTTGATGGATGTTAGGTTTTTTATGGGAGTGGAATTTGTTTGAGGAATATCCACTATCCATGGTGTACTTGGAGTTAGTAGGGGTCAAAATTGATTGAGGCACATTAGATCTCTATTGAAAGTGGAAGGTGCTCAGAGCACATCCACTTTATGCGGTGCTTAAAAGTCTTACAAACTTATCAAGTGCTTAAGGCATGTCTAGTGTCCATGAGGATTTTGGGTGAGAATATTTGGAAGGAATATTATTTTTTTTTAATTAAGGTATGTAATTGGGAATATTTTTTTGAGGAAGCCTTGGTTCAAATGCAAAATCCTTGAAGGGAAAAATAAGGTTTTTTATCGGATGATGATTTGGGAAGGGAAATCTTAGAGATTAAGTTTTTGAATATGAAAACTCTAGGTCACCCTAGACTACCATAGACCTTATAGACAGATGACTTAAACATAAAATTACCCTTCAAAAAAAATCCTTAACTAGTAACCCAAAGGGAAGCTCGATCTAAACTTGTAATAAATGAAAATAACTAAGAAAAATATTTAAAATGAAAGACAATGGTAGAAAACATGATAAAAATACCTTTTTATAGGCACAGGTGAAGTGGCTTGAATATTTTTAGTTGTGGGTCAAAGTATAGGTTGGTATACATGAGGCTCAAGGTTTGGTGGTGAGGGCAATAGTGACTAGAGATATAAAATGCAATTAGCAATTAGCAAATGGTAACACTTTGGAACCAAAGCAAAAAATGTTTTAATTAGGTGTGTAGTACTACTCAGGGTTGGTGATGTGAAAATAATGGGTTGAGATGAAGGGGAAATAGTACTTACCCCAGGGGTTGAGGTGGCCTATGGAATCATAGTCAAGATGACTCACTCTGTGGAAATGTACTACTGGGTAGTGTTGGGAATTAATGGTAATGAAATGGAAGGAATTTTAAAAGGAATGGAAAGTAGGAGTGGATCAAATGGGGTAAGTGAAGTGGGAGGAAGGGAAAGTGGAGTGTAAAATTGAACTTACATTATAAGGTGACCCTGAGTGTCTACTTGAATCATTTGTGTTGATTTCACTTGGCTTATTAATGTGGGTATAATGGTAGATGTAGTGGGGATAAGTGGAAGGGTTGACACTAGAGGTAGAGGAGATGAAACTTGTGAAATAATAAGGACCTGAGATACTTGAGGAGTAGAGATAGTTGGTAGAGGTGTTGAAACCTCTTATAAAATATGCATAGGAGAAGGGGGAATAGTGGAAGTAGGAGAAAATGATATAAGATATAAATGTATAGACCCCTATGTTACTAATACTATGTCCTCAGTTGAAATGTTAATTGATTCCTTTGTAGCTTATCCCTATCTACTTGATTCCCTTTTCTTTGCCTTTATCTTCTTCCTTTTCTTTCCTTTATCAAGCTCTTCTATTGATTCACTAGGGCCCTCTTCTGAAGGAGTGACACCTCTTGATTTGAGCTTCAAGAGCTTATCCTTAACCCTTATTATCTCTCTTATGACTTGCACACCCTTATTTCTTACCCAATTGATAGTTCTATTAATAGTAAGGGATATTCTATCAAACAGAGAGAAGGATTTAGGTACTGACCACCTCACTTGTGGTAGAGGTTATAACAATGATCTGCATGAGGTAAATTATATCTACCCGAGATTTTTCATCCACCAAGTCATCAGGTACTTGTGCTAGATCATAGTCTTTTATTTGTTGTAGGGACATCCTAGAATAGTCCCTCATTTTGACCATTTCTTCATCATCACAATCTTCCCAAAAATCCTCATACTATGGCACATATTCATATGTTCCTAGCTCTAGTGCAATAGTGACATTACCATATGGGTCAAAGTAAGGTCTAAATTCTAGGGTCTCAATGTTACTTGGCACATCTTAACCTCTATAGTGCCAGCCTAGAAAAGAGATTGGCATGTGTAACATCTAATAGAAATAGGGAAACGTATCCCTACCTTGTATCTATATGAATGGAACTTATGTATATCTACTACTTGTCTAACCAACTCCAAGAATTCCTATTTTTCACTTATATATTGGGGAAGTGTGTAAGGAAAACCACTAAATCTAGCTAGCCAGATGGAGGAGTAGGTGGGGAACTATATGAATAAATAACCACATTTAGTAATTTCATCTTTTTTTACTCAGGATAACATTGCCTTCCCAAGATCTTGATAAAAAATGATGATGATGATGATATAAATGAAAGCATCATTAACTCTCCTAAATTGCTATCTACTAGCCTATAACATGAGGTCACAGTAGTAGTTATAGACTTTGGTTATTTTTTGAGGGACTATATTAAGGCATAGGAACAATCTTCCTTTGGCCATGATATAGATAATATATGATATCATATAGAATTTATTTATCATTTACACCTCCATCAATTGGTTATGGAGGGAATCACTTATTAATTAGGCCTAATGCACCTATTATTTTCTCTCTCTGATGATCTATATAGATTGGTATATCTAGTCTTGATAAAACTTGGCATCAAGATTACCAATGACTCTATACAATAGTGTTATGATTTCTTCCACATCCTTAATAAAATCAAATCTATACATAGTCTTGGGAAATCTGATGGAGGAATGCTTGGGAGTCTTGAACCACTATTTGTTGATAATATTTTGACATCCATATTTATTTTTCTCATAAAATTATATAGATGTTTGTGGAGTTATATCCAAATAAATCTCAAATTTAGGAATGACAAACATAGTGTTGATAAAGTTGGGATCAAGATCTAGAACTTTCTCCCCTTTCTGAATGAAGACTTATCTTCTATTAGGGTCATAATATAGGTCTGTTATGAGGATAAACTTAGGGATCTAAACAAATAGAGGAAAGGTTGTAGCTTATGGTAAACTAGATTAATAGATACTCTATATCCATTAATTTTTGAAATCTACACCTATCTTATCCCAAAAATCTCCTAGGTCAATGTGACCTAAATTAGTATCTATTATTTCCACCATATTGGACTCCAAACAAGAATTCACTTAAAGGAAATTAGATTTGAATTTCATTTAATTAGGAGGCATGGAAAATAAATTTATTTATTTTGAGAACATAACTATGAGAGTTTGTGGAACTTGTAGGTGTCTAGAGCACTTGTATTCTCTGGTAGAATTTGGAGGTGCTCAGACCACATCCAATGTCCATGGTACTTGATGGATGTTAGGTTTTTTATGGGAGTGGAATTTGTTTGAGGAATATCCATTGTCCATGGTGTACTTGGAGTTATTAGGGCTCAAAAGTGATTGAGGCACATGAGATCTCTAGTGAAAGTGGAAGGTGCTCAGAGCACATCCACTCTATGTGGTGCTTAAAAGTCTTACAAACTTATCAAGTGATTAAGGCATGTCTAGTGTCTATGAGGATTTTGGGTGAGAATATTTGGAAGGAATAATAATTTTTTTGAATTAAGGTATATACTTGGGAATATTTTTTTGAGGAAGCCTTTGTTCAAATGCAAAATCCTTGAAGGGAAAAACAAGGGTTTTTATCAGATGATGATTTGGGAAGGGAAATCTTAGAGATTAAATTTTTGAATATGAAAACCCTAGGTCACCATAGACTACCCTAGAACTTATATACACATGGTTTAAACATAAAATGACCCTTCAAAACAAATCCTTAACTAGTTACCCAAATGGAAGCTTGATCTAAACTTGTAATAAATGATAATAACTAAGAAAAATATTTAAAATGAAAGACAATGGTAGAAAAACATGAGAAAAGTACCTTTTTATAGGCATAGGTGAAGTGGATTGAAGTTTTTCAATTGTGGGTCAGAGTATAGGTTGGTATACATGAGGCTTAAGGTTTGGTGGTGAGGACATGAGTGACTAGAGATATAAAATGCAATTAGCAATTAGCAAATGATAACACTTTGTAAAGTAACTTAGTTTTTATGGAAAAAAATAAAATTAATGTGAGCTCAAGTGGTTGGTGGTGGAGGTTATAACTACTTGAAGTAGGTCCACTCTTGATATTATATTAGACTTTGTAGAAGATAGAACTCAATGTGCACTTTACATGTTAAAAAAAGTGAAATATGCACCTTAGGTTCTACATTCTATGGGAAGGGGTTTGGTGAATTGGTAGAGGTTGGACTTACATGAAGTAGGTTCACTCTCTATGGATAGGGTGATAGTATTTGGTGGGAGGTGTAACCCATGGGGTACTATACACATTCAAAAATGTGCAAAGTGCACTTGAGGTTATGCATCCCACTATGTATAAAGGTAGGTGTTTGGTGGAATGTGGAGACTATGGTACACTTTGCACATTCTAAATATGCAATGTGCACTTCAAGTTTTGTATTCCAAAAAAGGGGGTTATTAATGAATTGGTAGGATTGGGGGTCTATCGTGTACTTTTCACATTTGTGAAAACATGCAAAGTGCACTCCAAGTTCTAGATTTCACCAGATGGGTACATGGTGAGATACAGAGCCTACCATGCATTTTTCATGTTTAATAATGTGAAACATGCATGGTGAGTTCTATATTCCATAATTTTTTTTTTTGGTTCTTTATGGGATTTGAAACCCATGAAGCAATTTGCACATGTGCAAATTGCATCTAGAGTTCAAGTTTCTACAAGGTAAAGGGAAAGATGGGTTTGTTGGATAATTCAGGGTTTTTCCTAAAAAAACAAAAGGGGTCTCCCTTAGGATTTTATATTTAATGAGAATTTTGGGATAAAAATATCAATAAGAATACAATTTAATGAATTATATTCTTTGATTAACAAAAATGTTTGATCCAATGTGTTAAGATTACAAAATAACTATTTAGTGTTGAAAACACACCACACTAAGAGTGGGGGGTAAGTGTGTAATAATAATTTAATTTATTTCTAATTAAATTTCATAAATAAACCATTCACATAAGAACAAGTAAATGCACAACACAGAATTTATGTGGAAAACCCTCGATGGGGAAAAAACCACACTTGAAAGGCTGCTTGGATCTATTATCCAAATCCAACCATAAGATTAATAATTCTTTTTAAAAAAGTTATGTAGGCACGAACCTACTTGGAGACACCAATCCCCAATGCCATGTTCTAACTTATCTCTAGATGTTGATCTCTTTTAATTGAAGAACTAAATTCACTACCAAGCATTGACTTGGTGAAAGACATCAATCTTTCTATTCTAAGGCATTTATCTCACTTAAACAAATTACACCTTCTCACTATTGCTTTGTCAAAAAACAATGGCACAATCAAGTTGTTATCTTCTCCCTCTTCTCTTTTTATGTCCTCTTCTTATCTTTATATATAATAGAAACAATTATTTCTTATTTTTTATCCAACATCCTTTCACCTTATATAGCCTTTAAATGATTTTCCTTGTTAAATAATGTTTGTCCCTTTCATACTTTGGTGCTCAAACCCATGTAATTAGTATTTCCATCTTTGGGCATTGATTTCTGAAAAGGTCATGCTTTTTATAAGAAAATTTTATTTGATAATTTAGTTACTTTTTAACACTTCTATCAACAATTCCATATGACACTTACATTCATATCCTTTATAATTCCTTTGACATCAATGATAATTATTTAAACAATCTCCCACTTTGTCATTGATGGCAATCCCCATGAATTAGTATATGAACCTCCCTTGCTGTGGTTCTCCTCTTTTGTTCCCCCTATCTACAATTCTCCCCATTTGACATCAATGGAATAGTAATGATCAAAAAAATCACAATGTATTTCACCAAAATATCTATGGGGTTGAATATTGCAATGATTAAGTCTCCCTTAATGCATGCTCTTTATGATAGATTTAGTGATTGAGTGAAGAATGTATCACTCCCAATTCTTGCATTAGAAACTCAAAATGTTCTTTGGGAGAGGATTTGTGAAAATGCTTTTAACTTGATCCTTTATAGAGACATACTCTAATTTTACCTTATAATCATCAACCTGCTCTCTTAGAAAATGATACTTGATGGGAATGTGTTTAGTTATTGAATGCATAAATGGAATCTTGGAGATGTTTATTGTACTTATATTATCACAAAAAATAGAAACTATTTAACATACTCAATTATAAAATCAATCAAGGTTTGCTTCATCCAAAGGACCTGTGTACAACATGATGTTGTTGATATGTAATTAGCTTTAGTTGTGGATAATGAAATTGAGGGTTATTTCTTACTCAATCATGACACAAGACTTTTTCCAAGAAAGAATGCACCTCCATTTGTGTTCTTTCTATCATCAATGTTGCTTTCTCAATATGAATATCCTTTTAAATACCTACAAGTATGTTTATTTTGGTGTTACCTAAGATCTAGCCACCAGACCTACTACTTGTATGATATATAGTCTTGATGCAGTATTATATAATATAATTACAATCATTGATATATTCTAGGTATAATTGAATTCTATTAACTCGTCATCTTTTCTCAACTTACACCCTATTACCATTATATTGCTTACTAATTTATAATAATTCATATTGAATTTATTCAAAATTTCCTTAATATATTTGGTCTTGTATACTTTGCATTTTTATGGGTCCACACATATTTGTATTGATAAATTTCAATGGATTGGTTATCTAGTACTCTTTTGATATAAAACTCATTCATTTCTTCCCATGATGACATTGCTTACAAATAGTGTTTGAAGATTTTGTGATTTTTGGCATGTCTCTTATGGCATTCTTAGTGCTGATTTTCACAAAATTGTGAAAATTTATATGGCCCATTCTTTTATTCCATAGCCAAATTTCATCAACTTAACTCATGTAGCATTCCTATCCTTTTACTTCACTGAGTGTGTATAAATTATTTGATGTTCTATTTTTGTATGCAACTATTTTTTTTGTATTTGATCTCATGATCTCATAACCTTGAGAATAAAATGTGAGTGTGCATCCTTGATCACACATTTGGCTAACACTCAATAGGTTATGTTTCAACCCTTCAATGTACAGAGCATTTTCAATTTTTGTCTTTCCATTATCAAGGCTAAGGGTACCTTTTTTGAATATCTTAGTCATAGCACTATTCCCAAACTTTACTGTACCTTCATTCATTTTCTTCAAAGTGATAAATTAGCTTTTATCACCTGTCAGTTGGCTTAAACACCCACTCATGATATACCATTGTTTCCCTTTATCTTGTGCATGACATGTTGTTTGAATATGCATAGATTTTTCCATTTTTTGATTAACTTCCTCTTTCTTTTCTCTCCATATTTTTGTAGACTCATTTTTATTTATGACCAGGGCATTCACCTTTTTGTTCTATTTAGGGGTTCTATGAAAACACTCCTATATAATCATGTTATATGTCCATAGTTGTTACAGTTATAACATAAGTATTATTCTCATTATAATTCAATAGTGGGGAAAATGAGTTATAGTTTATATTAGAAACTCCATAAGTGCCTTTTTTATAGTTCCATGCATATTAATTTCTTTCATGTGTATTACACTCTATTGATCTATGACAAAATTTATTGAAAGAATAAAAATAACCATAGAAGTAGATTGTGTATATTATCACATTTTTCTACCTTGATAAAAATGATCTTTTGAGATCTCTAACATGGATGTTCTTACTTCTATTTTCTCTATGAGGAGGATTGAAATGCCTTATTATCTTTATGATTTCTATATTCAAAGACATCTTAAGTGCATTTTCATATCTCTTTGGGTTCTTCTTATTTACATTCTTTGATGAGTTTGCATATTTTGAACTTTGCCCTTTTTTAGTGTTCTTTTGGTTCTCATCATAGCCAATGCCATACTTAATAAATAGTGAAATTTGACTATTTAGTAGTTTACTCAATACTCTAGTACTCTTCTCAAATTTTGATATGTTCTTCAACTCATTTTTTATCTTATCCAATTCTAATTTCAAGGTAATTATTTTAGATTATTGCATTTTTCACTTGTCCTCCTTTGTTTTCAATTTGGCTCTTATTTCCCCAATTCTTTTCATTTCCTCTAATTGGGTTTATAAGCCACTGATAACCTTGTCTGATTCTTCAACATTCTATGTCATCTTTATTTTCAATGTAATATCTTCCTCTTCATATTTTTGAATTTGTAGTCTTTATTTCAAATCCTTTTTTTCTAGCATTTTTATCTCTCTCAAGGCACGAATCAGCTCTTCTTTAAGATCTATCACTCCATTTTATACATCATCCTCTTCTTCTAAGGTGTTTATACTTACAAAAGCTTCAGATTTTGTTTTTATTTCCATGAATATGGTTTCTTCCCTATCATTATTTGATATTTATTCATTGTTCTCCTTGACTGAGCTACTATCCTTTCTGGAACAAAGCCCTTTCTTATACTTATTAGAATTTTGCTTATACCCACATTTTTTGAAGTTTTTCTTAAAGTGAGGTTTGCTTTCCATCTTTTTCCTTTCATCATTATTATTTTATTCATCTTCTCTATCATCCTTATGAGGACACTTGGTAGTAAAATATCCTATCTTACCATAATTAAATCATTTGAAGGGTAACTTTCCTTTGTATTATCTAGACCACTTTTTAAGCTTTCTAAAACATAGAGCCTCCTTTTCATCTAGTTCATCACTGGTTTCATCAATTTATTTAATTTCTTTGTTTTTCACCTTTTTGAGGCTTTGAAGGATTCCTCCCTTTTAGACATGTTTTATTTTTCAGTCCTCATCTCATATGTCATGAAAATTCCATGTAACTCATCCATTGTTAATTTGTTTAGATATTTTATTTCTTTGATCATATAATTTTTTGCATCAAATCTTAAAGGTAGAGACCTTACTACCTTTTTGAAAATTTCATATTCTTTGAATTTTTCAACAAGCCCTCTGATAATGTTGACAATTTCATCTACATGAAGTAGATAGGCCATAATGTTTTCATCATCTCTCATCTTCAAACTTTTGAATTGTCTCCTATGAGTTTGAAAATTTGACATATTTACTTTGTTATCTCCATCATAGATGGTATTAAGTTTATCCAAAATATCCTTAACTGAGTTACACTATATTACTTTTAAAAAATTAGATTCTAACAAACCACATAGAATAACATTCATGGATTTTGTATTATTTTCACTAGCCTTCTTTCCTATTGTATCCATTGGTGGAGTCTTTGGCATTGTGTATCCATCCACAAATTCTTACCAAATGTCAAAACTTAGGGCCATTAGATATGTCCTCATCCTTATACTCTAGAATGCATAATTTTTACCATTGAATAATGGAGCCTTGTTAGTGGAGAAACCTTCTTGAACTTAATGACTAGTCATGTGTGCTTCTAGGATCTACCTTCCAATGGTTAAAATAATATTGAAGCAACCTTACTCTAATACCAATTATTGATCATAAAACACACTAAGATGGGGGGGGTGAATCAATGTGTAATAATTAAATTTCATAAAGAAACCATTCACATAAGAACAAGTAAATGCACAATACAAAATTTACATGGAAAACCCTTGGTGGGGAAAAAACCACACTTGAAAGGCTGCTTGGATATATTATCCAAATTCATCAATAATATTAAAAATTATTTTTAAAATTTTTCTATAGGTACTAACCTATTTGGAGACATCAATCCCTAATTCCAAGCACCAACTTAGTTCTATACACCGATCCCTTTGAATTGAAGCACCATTTTAACTACAAAGCACCAACTTAGTGAAAGACATTGATCTTACTATTTTAAGGTACTGATATCACTTAAATAATTTCCTCCTCAATATTTCTTTGGAAACAAATTATGGCACAATCAAGTTTCACTCTTCTCTCTCTTCTTCCTCTTCTTCTCCTTGTATATAATAGAAAGAATTATTTCTTATTTTTACTCCAAAATCCTTTCACCTTATATAGTCTTGAATGGATTTTACTTATTAATTAATTTTGGTCCCTTACATACTTGGGAAATCAAACCAATGAAATTGGTACTTCCATCCTTGGGCATTAATTTCAAAAAGGGTCATGCTTTTTATTGGAAAATTCTATCAGATAATTCCATTACTTTTTTACACTTCTATTCACTTCCAATAAAAATTACATTTAACACTTCCATTCATATCCATTAAAATTCCTTTGATGTCAATGACTATTATTCTGACATTAAGGATACCCAAGAGGACAATATCAATGGTTATTATTGAAGAAGTGGAAAATTTTCTTATGGTTTTATTGTTTAATAATAGATTTTACATTAGTTTGTTTGATGCAATGTTGATTTATATAACTTATTAGCTTGGTTCATTTTTTAAGTATTTAAACATTCAAGGAGGCCAATTAAATATATTATGCTCACTTCCAATTATTTTTAGGTTATTAAAGCCTTCATTAATTCATTATAAAATATGACTATACAACAATCCTAGATCCATATTATTAGAGCTATTTCTAGTTTTAGTTATCAAGTTGGGTCCTTATGATTAAAGGATATTGTATTACATAAGTGAGTTGATATAAATATATGTATTTATGAAT
This sequence comes from Torreya grandis, assembly GCA_037957365.1. Lineage (NCBI taxonomy): Eukaryota > Viridiplantae > Streptophyta > Pinopsida > Cupressales > Taxaceae > Torreya > Torreya grandis. Next base: position 2,864,778 of record JARHVA010001749.1, on the reverse strand, counting down.
TTATCATTATATAATAATGATATTTCTATAATAACATGACATCATGATTAGATAATAGTTTATAAGAATAAAAAGACCAACAATTCACTGAATAACAAAGAGCTCTTTCATTCTAAAACATGATGCATTAATTTTATTTCAAAAATTGAGTAATAACATTATAAATCTATAAAATACTCTAACTACATACTATGTGCATATAATTAAGTATTACATCAAGTATTTACAAATTATGTAATGACTACTCCCACTTATGGGTTTGGATTACAATTACCTCTTCAAAAATCATAGAATAAGAGCTAAAACATTTCAACAAACTCATTTAAAAATTAACTTCTACATCATAGGAGATATTAAATTCTTATAATATAACTACTATTGGTACTTTCCAACCTACACTATGACATATTCAATAAAGGGGTTAGCTTCTGCTGAGCAAGAGACTTTTCCCTCATAAATACTTCATTTTTTCAAATTAATAGACAAAATAAATAAATATTTTAGTAACAAAACATAACATATTGTAATAACTCACATACTAAGAAACAAGAAGGGTTTATCTCATCAAGACAAGAATTATATGGTTGGTACCCAAGCTCATCATAAACCAATGTAGATAATTACAATTTTAATATAACAACACAACATTCCAATATAAATGCTAAATAATTGAATCATACTAACATAAAAAATAGTAAAGTTGTAAAAATAATTGTACAATCATTTAATCTCTAAGCTCCTATCTAAAAATAATATATATAAAATAAGGGGTTTTTAATCAAATCTCAGTCATGGTTTTCTCTTAGTACAAGTCAAGAGGCTAATACATCATACACCTATTAAAGAGAGTTAAATTTTAATACATACACATAGAACCCATGAGGTAATCAATAAAATATAACCATATATATCTACTCAAATAACTAACACCATCAATATATATGTATTTAGTAATATGAGTAGATTTATCAATTATGAACACTTCTACTCCAGATCCATTGAACTATACTAAGGACATATTGGGTATAGAGAATATTATTCTTACACAAATAAATTTATGAGACTAAATTTGCCATTAAGAGGAAATTAAGCTCAAACTTGCATTCTTATAAATGTGTAGGCTAATACACACCTCTGGCTTCTCACTAAACATAATTGTATAATCATATTCTCTATACGTATCCATATTTATGTATGTTTGTCTTAGTATAAATAATATTTATTTAAATTCACTCTGTATATACATACCTATATATATATGCTTATGAATTTGTTTAAATATTGATTTAAATATAAAAAATAAATATTTTCATAATAAAACATATCATTGGATTCTAATACACACACACACACACACACACAAAATTTAACATAAAATATTCTAAATTATAATATGAACTATAAGCATAAATAAAAAATCATAATATAAATAAAATGAATAATCTATATAATTTAAACTAAATTATTTATGTATACATTTTTTTTGGGTTATATATAATTATATATTATTAATTTTTTTACTATATATATATATATGTTTAATATAATAACATATAAATAAATATTATAACTTTTATTATATATATATATATATATATTTATTTATTTATTTATTTATTTATTAAAAAAAACTTAAAACCTGACAAGGGTCGATGTCCCATGGCTGAGGCTTAAAGCCACGGTCACAACCATGACCATCAGCTAGGCTGAGGTGGGAAAAATAGAAATAACTCAAGAAGTTTTAAGAAAACTATTATCAAACTAAGGTTAGTATTTTTTAAAACAAATCACTTTTAAAACACATTCCTTGTTTCCATTCAATATTAAATTTGCATATTATTTTGAAAAAACTCAAGAATTTAAAAAAAAACAAACCCTTGCCTGTTCCATTGAAGATCCTTGATTCATCTGGTTTCTTGCTTCTCCTTCACCACTCCTTCCTCCTCCATATTCATTCTTCATTTTCTTTCCACCTTCATTTCTCCGTGGTAAATCTTTAAAAATGGCTCATCTATCCATTAGGTTAACTTTTTAATGGAAAAGGTAATGCTTGTATATTATTTTAGTTTATATAATTAGGGTCTCCACTCTTCTATTTTAATTTATTTATTATTTTATCATTATTATTTTATTTTTATTTTTATTAGATTAATTATCACCCTAAAAATTTAGGTAACTGAATATATAATAAATTTATTACTAGAACTAGTAAGAATACACACACACACACACACACACACACACACACACACACACACACACACACACACACACACACACACACACACACACACACACACACACACACACACACACACACACAGAGAGAGAGTTAGGTACAAATATATGTATTTATAATTATTTTCATTTAATTAAAACTATTTTAACTAATTTATAATTACATTTATACAAATACATATATTAATACGTATAAATATTGGATTATTAATATTTGATCTAAATTTCTTCATTTATCTAGATTATGACAAAATATGTATATTTATTCATTTAATTTGTTTATTTACAAAATACCATTTTAATATACATATTTGTACCTAACTATATATATATATATATATATATATATAGTTAGGTACAAATATATGTATTTATAATTATTTTCATTTAATTAAAACTATTTTAACTAATTTATAATTACATTTATACAAATACATATATTAATACGTATAAATATTGGATTATTAATATTTGATCTAAATTTCTTCATTTATCTAGATTATGACAAAATATGTATATTTATTCATTTAATTTGTTTATTTACAAAATAACATTTTAATATACATATATTTACATAAATATGTAATTATATATAGTCTTATTTACATCTATTATTAAATGTTCTTGGGCTCAGTCACAATCATAATTATGTTATTATTCTCATTTTAAAAGTAAATTTTATTGTCAAACACCAAGAAAGTTGCAAGTCAAATAATTGGGACCAATCTTAACAAAACATGGCTACTCAATGGGTTCAAGCTAAGTGTTTGAATAAATGAAATTCTAGTCCTAAGGTTAAACCTATCAAAAGTAACTCATCAACATGGAAACCCCTAGAAGGCATAAATATCATATTAAACGATAATATGAAGTTTTGTCATTACTAAACACACATAAAACTCAAAGTGGTCTTACATGGATTACAACTAGCCTATTTTCATGTCACCATAATAAGATAATAAAAATAAATACTAACAAACAAACATAATAAATCTCACTTGCACATCATTTGCATGGACATAGTCGACATGCTGATAGTCCATATGAAGTCACGTCATCAAAAAAACACTATAAATCTTGAGAAGGGTATTACATTCACCCCCATTAAAAATGGCATCATCCTCGATGCTTCAAAAATAAAATAGCATAGTGGAATCAACCACACTATTGAATTTAAAAAAAAAACCCTATACTAAGTGAAACCTCATGATATTTCAAAAATCATATAACTACTTTCCAAATGGTCACAAAAAATGATAACACCAAAGTGCTTATATCAATATTTTGATATCCCGAAACATAAGCTCCTATTCCAAATAACTCTTTTGTCATCCCATGATACAATAAGGATAATAAATATAGTGTTAAAACATGAAACCAATGTAATTATTGTAATACCACTTAACTATGTAATATTGAATCAATTGTTAACCAAAACATACTATCATGTTATAGCTATGGAAAAAATATCACAACTTTGAATAATTTTCATATATCATTAACTAAAAACTAATATTATGAACTATCAATATTGATAAACAAGTATTGAAAATATTGTCATTGATGCCAAAGGTCTAGCATTATTGGTGATGAAGGCCCCATTACATTTAATGGTGTTTTTAATATTCATATCTTAGATAATGTGTGTTAATATTTATTTAATATTAAAGAATATATTTTTTGTTGCATATAAGTTAAAAGAGAGCCCGTGGAGAAGTCAAAGAGTCATGGGGTAAAAGATGAAAGAGGAATGGGATGCATTTTTTCATGAAGAGTCATCTTGAGGAATTCTAAGAGTCACCAAGATAAAGACAAAATATGAAAGGAAACTTTTGCTTATGAAGGGTCACCATATGACTTTTCAAATGCAATGATACAAATGGTCATGCAAGTTTGGCACCATTTTCCATGTGGATTGAAGGGTCACAAAGGGTGAATGCCAAAGGTCATTTGGAAAACTATAAATAAAGGTTTGAGAAGACATTTGTTATATGCAATAGAGTACATCATATTTATTTGTTTTTGAAGAGAGAAAAGAAAGAGATATTGTAGAGTTATATAATTTGTTGAGTAAGTAACATTGAGAGATATTTGTTCTTTATACACAAGAGGGGTTGGTGTTCATGTGGGTTGGTGCTTACAAATCTTTACAAGGGGTTGGTGTTCCTATGGATTGGTGCTCACAAATAGTTGTTGTGTTGGTGATTGACAAAGGGGTTGGTGCTCCTACAAGTTGGTGCTTATCAACTTTGTATTTTGAGTTGGTTCTCATTCATATACGTGAGATTATTCTCTATGGTTTTTCCCACTTTGGGTTTTCATGTAAAAATATGGCATCTCACTCTCTCTCTTGTGTGGTGTAAATTATTGTTTAAGTTTTATTGCATATATTGAATGTATGATTAAGTGGTTAAAGAAAAGAAATCATATTAAGTAAAAATATATATAATATACTAATTCAGCCCCCCCTCCCCTCTTAGTATATTTTATGTTTAACAATTGTTATCAGAGCAGGTTTCTTTTAAAAAAGCTTTACAACTTAAAGGTAGATCGGGAAAGCATGATGGATAGATCACATGAAGGATTTTATACAAATAAGGCACCTTTGTTTGATGAGACAAATTATGTTTTTTAGAGCATAAGTATGAATACTTATTTGATGGCCCTTGGATTTTCCATATGGAAAGCAATGGTGGAGGAATATAAAGAGCCACAAACACTTGTAACTACTCTAATAGAAAAGAAAGCAAGTGAAAATAATGCTAAAGCTTTAAATGCTATTTTATGTGAATCAAAATTTGATAAAGTTATGCAATATAAATCTGTTCATGAAACTTAGATGAAACTTAAGAAATTTACAAAGGTGATGGAAAGGTTCAACAAGCTAAGCTTCAGACTTTTAGAAGATAGTTTGAGAGTTTGAAGATGGAAGAAGAAGAAAAAATAGCAAGTTATCTTTTATAGGTTGATCAAATAATTAATCAGATTCAAGGTCTTGGAGAAAATTTAGAAGAATCAATTGTGGTTCAAAACATTTTGATATCTCTGCCATTGAGATATGATGCAAAAGTTTTCACAATTGAAGAGATGAAGAATTTATCCAAACTAAATATGGATGAGCTTCATGGTATTCTTATGGCATATGAGATGTGGACTGAACAAGATAAACCCTCAAAGATAAGTTACTTTCAAGACATCAAAGAAAGATAAGGCTAAGTTTCAAGAATCAAGTGATAGTTCTAGCGATGATGAAAATGACAATGAAGCTCTATTAATTTACAAGGTGAAAAAGGGCACATGTAAATATCAAGTAATATTACCTTTTAAATGTTTTAATTATGGAAAGATTGAACATTTTGTAGTTAAATACCAAAATAAAGGTAATAATGATAATAAAGAAAGAATGTTTATATAAAATAATAATTTTGAAGGTAAATTCAAGAAGGGATTCAAGAAGAAGAGTTCGTATTCTAAAGATCCTAGCTCAGTTGAAGATAGTGGAGTCAGTGATTCAGAAGAAGAAGAGATTCTATTCATGGCCATACATAAAGATGACTCTACAAGAAAAATTATAGATGATTAAGAAGAAGAATATGCTGAAGCCAAAGTGAATCTATAAGGATAACTCATTTATTCCTTATAAGAGTTAAAAGCTCTTGAAAAGAAGAATTAAAGATTAAAGCTCCAGATCAAGAAAAATGAAAAGGAGTCAAAGGAAATAATTGAAGATCTACAAGCACACTTTGAAGAAGCCAAGAAGAATGAAGAAGATCAAATGGCACAATTGAAAATAGTAAGTAAATAATGTGAAAGATATTAAATTTTCTTCTTTAAAAGTAGATCTTGAGAAAACAAATAAAGCAATCAATGATAGAGCAGCCAATGATTCAAAATTTGAGAATATCACTAATAAGTTGAATAAGATATTTGAAAATCAAAGATAAATGGCAGATAAGATAGGTATTGGATTTGATAAAGAGAAAGAGGATTTCATTACTTTCATAGACAAGAAAAAAGGAAAGAGCTATGCTGAATCTCTTATAAAAGAAGAAATAAAAAGGGAAGAAGTTAAGAATACAGAGGACATCTCAAACAAAGAAGGCTAGAGGGAACAGAGCTACAAAAGTCAATCAAGTCAGAGATACACAAATAGGTCCTATTTTTATGGTTACTATTTTTATTATAATGGATATGGTCATAATAAAATAGAATGTCAAAAAAGGGCTAACAATTTTTGAAATAAGGAGAAGGAAATCCATACAGAGTCAAGCAAAAGCCACAACTCTTTTGATACTCTATCAGGGTTTAATGAAGAGGCCATAATATGTTACAAGTGCAAAAATTTTAGACATATAGCTTAGTAATATAGAATCATGTTTGAGTTAGTCAAGAAGGACTAGAGTTTTAAGGCTCCATTCATCAACAAGAAAGTTTAGACATGTTCATGGCAAAAGAAACAACTTAAAAAATCTATGTTGTTGTAGACAACTTTATATGCAAGAAATGAAGAAAATCCATGGTTCATTGATAGTGGATGTTTGAGGCACATGATAGGAGACCAAATCAAGTTCATAACCTTGAAGAAGATCAATGGTGGCATAGTGGAATTCATAGAAAATACAACTACCAAAATTATTGGAAAAGGTACACTAAGTTTGGATAATGGTAAAACAAAAACTAAAAATATTATGTATGTAGAAGGTCTTAAGCATAATATTTTGAGTATAAGTCAAATGTGTGATCAGGGGCACACACTAAAGTTTTATGTAGAAGGTTTTGAAATTAGAAGAAAAGATTCAGATGTGTTGGTTGTAGATGCTCAGAGAATAGGCAATCATTTATATATGATATCAGATATCAAAGGTCAAAGATGTTGTTTGAGTCAAATTGAAGAAAGTTGGATATGACATAGGAGAATGGGGCACATAAATTTTGAAAATATTTTTAACATCAATAAGAAGTAAGCAGTAAAAAATCTTCCAAAGATTACAAAGCCATTTGACATGCTTTGTGAACCTTGTCAGCATGGGAAGTAGGCTAGAAGGTGGTTTAAAACAAAAGAGTACTCAACCACTCAGATGCTAGAGCTTGTTCACAATGATTTGTGTGGACCTATGAGAACTCAAAGTACTCAAGGTGAGAAATATTTAATGTTGCTTATTGATGATTTTTTATGTATGACTTAGGTAATGTTTTTAAAGAAAAAATCAGAAGCTTTCAGAAATTTCAAAGCATTCAAAGATTAGTTGAGAATGAAACTAATTTGAAGATTAAGTGTCTAAGATCAAATTGAGGAGGAGAATTTATGTCAGATCATTTTATTGAGTTTTGTGAAAAATATGGAATACAGAGACATTATTTTACAGCTAGAACTCCACAACAAAATGGAGTAGTTGAACAAAAAATAAAATAGTTCAAGAGATGGCAAGGACAATGCTAAATGAATCCAAGATAGCAGATAAATATTAGAGAGAGGCAGTTGCTATAGTAGTGCATATTCAAAATAGAGCATTATTGAGAGTTAATAGTGACAAGACTCCTTATGAGCTATGGAAAGACAAACCAACAATAATTGATTATTTTAGAGTTTTCATTAGCAAATACTTCATAAAGAGATTCGATAAAAAATGTGGTAAGTCTGAATCTAGAGCACATGAAGGTATATTTCTTGGTTATTTTTTAAAAAGTAAAGCTTATAAATGTTATAACAAAAGAACCAAGAAAATTATTGAAAGTTCAAGTGTCAAGATAGAAGAAGATGGAACACAAAGAATCAGTGATCCAGTAGACATTCTTAAAATCATTGAAGAGGAAGATTTTGAAGAATCAGATGAAGATGAGAAGGAGAAAAATTACACCAAACTCTATCCAAATATGTTTAGAGAAATCATAATGAAAGTGACATCATTAGAGACATAAAGGAAGGAATTTACACTATAAAAATGATGGTAAGTGAATCTAAGTAAGTTAATTTCTCTTTATTATCCAAAATTCAGCTTAGAACTTGTTTAGAAGCTAGAAATGATAAGCATTGGGTTAAGGCTATGGATGAAGAATTAAATCAGATAGAAAAGAATGATACTTTGGAATTAGTGCATAGACCAAAATATCATAATGTGATAGGAACAAAATGGATCTATATAAATAAGTTGAATGAAAATGGAGAAGTGACCAGAAATAAAGTAAGATTAGTATGTACAAATTGAGGGAATAGATTTTGAAGAAACTTTTGCACTAGTGGTAAGGTTAGAAGCTATTAGAATATTCATTTCATATGTAGTGTTTAAAAAATTCAAAGTGTTTTAGATGGATGTCAAATCCGCCTTCCTAAATGAGAATCTAGAAGAATAGGTCTACATTGAGCAGCGTAAGGGATTTATTCTCTCAAATATTAGTATCCATGTATGTAGATTGAAGAAAGCACTATATGGATTGAAATAAGCTCCCAGAGCTTGGTATGCAAGACTTGATAAGTACCTACAAGATCAAAGTTTCAAGAGAGGATTTACTAATAGTAATCTCTACATCAAAATAGAAGGTGAGCATTAATTGATTGTTGTGGTATATGTTGATGATATCATTTTTGGAGGAAATAGTGAAAAGATGATAAAGAATTTTTTGATAATATACAAAAAGAGTTTGAGATGTCTATGCTTGGAGAATTATCATTTTTCTTAGGATTGAAAATATTTTGGCTAGATAAAGGAATTTTCATATCTCAAAGTAAATATTCCAAGGAAATGTTAAATAAATTTGGTTTTGAGGATTATGCACCAGTTGGCACACTAATGTGTATAGGAAATAAGGTGAGCAAGGATGAATATTCACCTATTACAGATCAATATTTGTATAGATCTATGATTGGTAGTCTTTTATATTTGACAGCATCAAGGCCATACATCATACATGTAGTAGGTATGGTTGTAAGATATCAGTCATCTCCAAAAGATAGTTATATTCAATTGGTAAAGAGAATATGTAGATATATAAAGGGGACATTGGATACAGATTATGGTATCCCACAAGCAAATATTTCACTTTGGTTGCTTATATAGATTTAGATTGGGTAGGGTGTTTGGATGATAGAAAGAGTACAAGTGGAAGATCTTTCTTCTTTGGTGATAGATTAGTATCATGGCTAAACAAGAAACAAAATTCAATATCACTTTCTACAACTAAAACAAAATATATTTTAACGGTATTGTGTTGTACTCAAGTGCTTTAGATGAAGAAAACTTAAGAAGATATCAAAGTAAAGTATGATGAGCCTATTTCTATTTTTTGTGATAACATAAGTGCTATTAATATTTTAAAGAGTCTATTGATGCATTCAAGAACAAAACATATTCCCATTAGATATCACTTCTTGGGAGAGTAGGTTACAGATCAACATGTTAAGATGGAGTATATCAGTACTATAGAGTATATTACAAATATTTTCACAAAGGCACTACCAAAAGACACATTTGAGTATCTACAAGAGAATTTGGGAGTAATTTCTTTTACTTCCTACCATTGGGGTTCAACATCAGTTGAGGGGGAGCTAAGTGTTAGCTCTAAGTAGACCCTTTGCCATTTATGTCAAAGGGGGAGAATAAATAATACAAGTGTAGAAATAGGTACAAGGAATAGGTATAGGTTACTACAGTAAGGGGGAGTTACTGTATGTTCTTTAGATGCTAGTATGTGTAAGTTTCAAGATGTGGCAATTTTAGGTTTTAGGTTTCCATCAATGACAAAGGGGGAGATTGTTGGAAATATTGTCATTGATGTCAAAGGTCTATCATTATTGGTGATAAAGGCCCCATTTCATTTAATGGTGTTTTTAATATTCATATCTTGGCTAATGTGTGTTAATATTTATTTAATATTGACAAATATATTTTTGGTTGCATATAAGTCAAAAGAGGGCCCATGGAGAATTCAAAGAGTCACGGGGTAAAAGATGAAAGAGGAATGGGATGCATTTTCTCATGAAGAGTCATCTTGAGGAATTCCAAGAGTCCCCAAGATAAAGACAAAAGAGGAAAGGATGATTCTGATTATGAGGGGTCACCATATGACTTTTCAAATACAAGGATATGAACTGTCATGCAAGTTTGGCACCATTTTCCATGAAGATTTGAAGGGTCACAAAGGGTGAATGCCAAATGTCATTTGGAAAGCTATAAATAAAGGCTTGAGAAGCCATTTGTTATATGCAAGAGAGTGTATGGTTTGCATTTGTTTTCAAAGAGTGAAAAGTAGGAGATATTGTAGAGTTAAATCATTAGTTGAGTAACTAAAATTGAGATATAGTTGTGTTTTATACACAAGAAGCGTTGGTGCTCAAAAATCTTTGCAAGGGATTAGTGCTCACAAATAGTTGTTGTGTTGGTACTTGGCAAAGGGGTTGGTGCTCCTGCAAGTTAGGGCTTGTGAAATTTGTATTTTGAGTTGGTGCTCATTCATATAATTTAGATTTTTCTCCATGGTTTTTCCCACTTTGGGTTTCCATGTAAAAATTTGCTCTCTCTCTCTCTCTCTCTCTCTCTCTCTCTTATGTGGTGCAAATTATTGTTTTAGTTTTATTCCATATCTTGAATGTATGATTAAGTGGTTAAAGAAAATAAATTATATTAAGTAAAAATATATATAATATACTAATTCACCCCCCCCTCTCAATATATTTTGTGCTTAAAAACAAGAGTATAATTATTGAGCCACTATAAGATAATATTATATCCATTATGAAACAAGCAATAATGAAATGACTACCAAGTCATATAAGGAAGCATATAATGTTGGAAAAATGTCAAGAACAATACAATGTGAAAATAATAATAGTCTCCATCAACTATAACATCAAAAATATCTCTTCAAAGGTCCTTATACCTTCCAAACTAATTAGACCTCCTAAGGCCTTCTTATTCCCTCCTTAGACCTCCCATTCTCCTTAGACTTCCCAAATAAATGGGCATAATAATATATATAGAACTATCAACACCACATCTATTGGTTGGGAAGGATGTTGTTATGAACCTATCCTACATAGGTTCCCATCTTGACTCAATATATTTTTTCAAGCTACTTCTTTTCCCCAAAATAGTGTACACTGTGTACATCACAACATATATATAGAAAACACATGAACTAGCATTGGTCAAAAATCAAAATACCATAACAATTTTGAATAAATAAATTTAAAAATAATAAATTTAAGAGTCAATAAGTTAATGAATCATAAAATCATAAATCAAGATAAAAAAAAGTTGGTGTAAATAAACAAAACAAGTCCAAATCACAATTATCAAGTCATCAAATAAAAAATCAAATTCAATTGCAATCAAATGTAAATCCACTTACTTCAAGTTCAATTAAAATAAAATATAAATGTTGAACATTACAAAAGAACAATAAAATGCAAATTTAAATTCAAGGACTAGTTTTGGTTATCAAACTAAAATTAAAAACATCCCATTACTCTAACTATGTGATTATAAAAGTCATCTATGGGGAGAAAGAATCAATAAAACTCAATCACCTCCCAAAGGTGAAAGAATAAAAGTATCTTGATTACCTCCTTGAGGTAGGAGTAAACATCACATCATATTCCATATACCTCCCAAAATAGAAACATTATTACCTCCAAGAGTTAGTAAGGTAAGATTTGACTACCTCTCATAGGTAGGAGAAATAAAAACAATAGTAATCTTCCCTATGCCTCTCGGTAATAAGTGTTGATGTAACTATGTAGAAATAAACCAAGTGTGAACCTCATTCCTAGAACCTAGTGCCAAAATCACCCTAAAAAATTTACCATCAATCCCAAAGTCTTTAAATCAATTTATATACAAGTCTCTCATTAGATAATATGTCATTTTTTATTGTTGCACTTAAATAATTTTTCAAAAAAACACTATGTTCAATCCTGTTTGTCTTGTTATATGTAAATTAATAACATGTTGATAACTCTCATGCAATATCACTAATGTAAATATCTTAGTAGTTGTGCTATCATAATTGATTCATAGGGATAAACCATTGTTTAATCTAAATTAATGTGTCCAAATTAGAGTATTCATATATGTTATAAAAAATTATACTCATACTTACAATCATTATTCCATGATAAAAAGAAAACCCAAGTGAACTGTAATCACAACACAAATAGTCATCTCAAGATAAAAATAAATATCTTACTAATTATCCTACAAGTAGGAAGGTACATTCATTATTCTTAATGAAGAGAGAGACATTAAATTAGTTTATCAAGACCTTAATTGCACACTTACTCTTGAATCACTAGTGATTATATGCAAGTTTAAAACTAAATAACTTAAGGATAGGATTAAAACTTACAAAAATATTGTTCAAAATGTAAGGCTTCCAAACTATACTAGGTACTATCTGATTATATAACAAATAACATACACAAGGTTAACAATGCACTAAAGTTAACTAAATTCCATAAATACAACATAATAGGATAATGCACCTTTATAACCTCATAAATTATGCTTAGACAAGATGTTTTGGGGAGTTCTTAGTGATGTCATGGAGGTTTCCAAGTGAGTGGATGAAGTGTCTTGATAGTCTAAGTGTCAATGACAAAGTGTGTAGTGTGATTATCCTGGTATGCTTAAAGTAGGCTTGTTGATCTTTAGTTTTGGCATGGTTGGGGATGGGTCTAAAGTATTTATCATGTTTGAGGGGTCCTATAAAAGTTTAATGATGATTGGAGAGCTTGTGTAAGTGCATGTTATTCATCTAGTTCATAATTATGTTCACTTGGCATAGTTGGTTCTATGATAGAAAAATTTGAGTAGGTAATTTAATAACATCACCATTTCCACATATGGATGAGTCAGAGGCATTTGGTCATATGGGTGTGATTAAATTAGTCCCATGTTACTATATTCCAAGTTTTATGTCATGAGGTTGTGTATAACAAAAGATATAACTATGTAAAGTTGGCTTCCCAAGAAGATTGTAATGATTTCCCATACTTAGCCAAATTTACGAAGGGACATATAATGGTGCACATTTAATCACATCATAGATATATGACATGAAATTAGTCTAATATTAATTTATAAGTTAAATTAGAGCTAATTAATTATTTTTATGGCATCATATTTCACATGTGTGAAGGTTCCAAGAGCATCTTAATATATCGATGGATTCCCCTATGAGAGGAGATCATATGGTTTAAATTAAAGACATGTAATTGAGAGTAGAAAAGTTATCAAGGTTAAAATTTGGCCTTATAGGAATATTTTAGTGGTTACCATACTTATCTAAATTTTCAAAAGGAAAGACTAGGACCATATAAGGATCTAATGATGATTAAGTGTTTGTACAGATGCAAATCAATGATGCATATTGAGTCAAAGAGGTCAAAGTGTTTGATGTTTAAGTAGGTTAAAGTCTAGGTTAATCTTGAAGAGATTGAAAGAGCACATTTATTCCAAATTTTTTAGAAAGAAGTGAGATGATAACAAATTTTTAATGTTTAATAATGAGCAAAGGTAAAGATCGAGCTACTTTTAAGAAGATCACTGATGCATATTTAGTCAAAATTTCCAGGGAGAATGAGATGAGGTCAAAGTGATATATGTTTAGAATAGTTAAATATTAGGATAATATTGAAGATATTTATGATGTTTATTTGATCAAATTATGTGAGGACATGAGATGATGGAAAAGTGTTTGATGTTTAAAAGTGATCGTTGGCATTTGAATTTAGTAAAGGGAAAAATCAGTCTATAGTGTTTGAGTCATAACTTTTTATCTTGGATAAATTCAAAGGTGAAGTAAAAATAAAAGTTGTATATGACTTAATACACATATATTGAATCTATATATAAGGTTTGAATGTTTGAACAATCAAATTTATTTAAATTAAAATTTGACTATGTGTTTTACCATGTTTTGTAAATGACCCAAGAAGGATATCTTGAACTATTCTGATGGCATTTAGATGTTTCAAGGGGACTTATCTATTATAAAGTATTTTAGACTCCTTAGAGATGATATTTATATATTTTAAAAATTTTACCAATCCATATTTAGTATGAAAAAATGCTTATAATTTGACTATTTATTCATTCATGGTGTTCTTGTGTACAAGGCTAATGTTTGAGTAGATTCAACATATGCAAAAGTGTGTAATGATGATTGTAATCATTTGAGGATGTCTAAGAGGTCATGTGGAGTGTAAATATGCATTTTTAAGTAGTCTTATGTTTTTAATTTTAACATTGAAGTGATAAAGGAGTGAATATGTCTCCATGAGACTTATAAGGGCTACTAAGGCCTAATTGTAAGGTGTAGCTACTTAAGTGTGACCCATAGTTTCTATAATCACCTTGTGAGAGTGGTATTGAGATATGTTATATGTATTAAGGGATAAGGTAAGTATTATTTCTAACCAATAAGATACTAATCATGAAGTATTTATAAAATGTGAAATCAAATGTGGTGATTTCTAGATTTAAGAGAAAAGGTGTGTGTGAGAGTTGAAGAGTGAAGGAAATAAGAAAGGGTGTGTTCCCAATAGATGGGTTGTAGAGTAGAATAGGTTGATGACTATGTGTAAGACCTATAGGTCATATTTTTTATGTCAATAATAGTGATATTATAGGTTTAAATATTGGGGAGAGAAGAGAATAGAAGAAGGATTTTTAGGCCTAAGTGTGTATTTGAGAGGGAGATCAAAGTGTGGACTATGTGTATGACCATTTGGTCATGTTTTTGAGGTTGTGATAAAGTTGTTTTTGATAAGTGTAGGGTGATCCAAAAAGTGATTTTGGATGTCTGTGAGTGTGTGAAGAAGTAAAGGGGGTTTTGCTTG
This sequence comes from Torreya grandis, assembly GCA_037957365.1. NCBI lineage: Eukaryota > Viridiplantae > Streptophyta > Pinopsida > Cupressales > Taxaceae > Torreya > Torreya grandis. The sequence continues at coordinate 2,849,705 of JARHVA010001749.1, read as the reverse complement.
TAGGGTGTCTCTATCAGATTGGTAGGCAATCAATGATCATGAGATGTTCATAGCATAGGTGTTGGGAGGGTGATCAACATCTAGGTTAGAATTAATTGACCATCCTAGGGGCATGTGCTCTTTATGGAATAGGTGTTTCACTAAATTTAGGTCAGAAAGACTTGACCATCTTAAGAGCAAGTGCTCCTTGTAGAACAAGTGTTTCACTAAAGTATTATGTTTGCATACTTTTTATAAGACAAGTACTCCATGTGTTTATAGACTTGAGAGTGGGATTTATTCCCAAATAGGGTTTTCCACATATATATTGTGTTATGTGTGTGATCTTTCATTATCTATTGTTCATTTCTATAAACATCTTGAATGCTTCATGAATGGTTGTATTAAATGCTTAACTATTTGAAGGGTTTGAAAATTAAATTGGATTGTTTGCCACCACTAATTGACCCCCATTTTAGTGGTTTGTACCTATAATAATTGGTATCAAATTAGTTCCTTTGGTAAAGGTTTGATAGCTTAAAGGAGATCCAAGGTATAATATGGGTAGCCATCAAATGCAAGGAGGTTTTTCAACTAGGCAAGCACTAATTTTTAATAGATCTAATTATGATTTTTAGAGTGTGAGGATGAGGACATACATCATGGCCCTAGGGTTTGACACTTGAAAATCTATTTTGGATGGTTATTATTCATAATATTTATTAATCTAGTGTTGTAGATAAGAATTTGTTTGAGAATAATTCTAAGGCAATGAATGCTATCACTTATGGTATTTCAGAGAATGAATACACCAAGGTAATACATTGCATATCTACCAAGGAAATGTGTGTAAATTGAAGAATATTTATGAAGGAGATTCAAAGGTTAATTTGGTAAAGTTAAAAACTCATAAAAGATAATTTAAGAGTCTTAATATGAAGGAATAAGATTCCATGGTATCCTTTCTATAGAGAGTTGATGAGCTTGTGACCATCATCAGAGGTCTTAGAGAGAAGCTTGAATAAACTACTATATTTCAAAAGGTATTAAGGTCTATCTCTCAATTTTAATTTTAAAGTATTTATTTTAGAATAAAGTCATGGTCTTACTCAATTTAAAATGGATTAGTTTCATGGCATCCTTACTACCTATGAGATGAGAATAAATGATGATATACCACCAGAGAAGGAAGCAACATTCAAGATAGAAAAGAAGCCAAAGAAGAAGTTCCAAGGTAATAAAATAAAGAAAGATGACACATAATATTAATGATGATGAACTAATTTATTTTTTTACAAGTAAATTAAAAATAGGTTCAAGAAATTATAAGGGTAAACTACCCTTCAAATGCTTCAATTGTGGAGAATTATGGCATTTTGATAACAAGTGCCCTCACAATCCTAAGAGGAATGATGATGAATAGCATGGTTAATGTCATGATTATGGAAAGAGATCATTTAGGTTTGATAAAATCAAGAATGTATTTAGAAGGTTTGAGAGCATTAAAAAGTACTTCAAAGATAAGAAGAGTCTCTACATCAAAGAAGATTACAACTCATTAGATGAGAGTGAAGATAATGACTCAGAGTTTGATCATGAAGATGATGGTCCTATTGAATATAAAGACCTCTCCATGGCTAAGGAAAGAATTTTCTCATATCAAAAGGAGTATACTTGGAGTGATTCAGATGATGATAAAGATGAGGTGGACTATGAGACTAAATTAATGAATACTCTTGAAAACTGAATATTAAAAAGAAGATTAACAAGAAGATGATGTTTCAAATCAAGGACTATAAGGAGAAACTCTATGTATGAATCAAGAATGAATGAAAACACCAAGGAGTATGAAGGTGCAATCATGTTTCTTAATTCTATGTTGGAATCTATGTCTATAAATCTAATAGACAAAGAGGAAGAATGTTCAAGGTATATTTCTGATATTTTTTTCTAAAATATGAGTTACAGAAGTCTATAAAAAAGGTGAAATCATGTTTAAAATTTGATAAAAGTTATAATGATCTATATAATCTCATAAATAGTCAAAATTCTATTAGTGATAGATCTAAAATGGGTTTTAATGAAGAGCACAAAGTTTCTTCTCAAGTTGACATGAAGGTCAATGAGAGAAAGGTGGTTCAACCCTTGAAGGTCATCAATTAGTCAATAAATGATGGTGCAAATAGATTAAAGACAAATCAAATTAGATAACCAAATTCCATGAGGTATGCAAGCTTCAATGGTTATTGTTACACATGTAATAAATTTGGTCATAGGGATAGAAAGTGTATAAGGCCTATTAGAAATGAGTTTGCATAGAACTATGATGGGGGTCATCAATAAAAAGGTGTGAACAAAGTTATGTTCTTCAACTATCTTGATAAGGGACATTTTACTAAGCATTGTCAAAATAAGGTAAGGCAAGGTGAGTCTTTTTCAAAAGGAGTACTTTATTTCAATTTTCAAAAGAATGGACATATTTTAAGATTTTATTCTAATCAGAAAAGGCATGATAAGCTTCTTGTAAAAGGTATAATGTTCTTTGAATTCAAGAGAGAGGTCACATTGCTAGATTTTACAAGAAAAGGCCTACAAGATGGTATAGGTTTAATTAGGGTCCTAGAGTGCAAGAAATAAGGCAAGTTAACTCATGGAAACCAAAGGTGGTAAGTGTGAATCATGATGTTTTTTTAAGTCTAAGTAATCTATTTGTTATGGTGGAGAATGATACATAAATTGAAGATCGCCAAGGGCTCTCATTATATGCTCATATTGTGAATGAAGAGACCAAGATCAAAGAGAAGACCAAGGTGTTAGTTGAGGCTAGTTCTGAGGTGTGTATGGATTCAAGTGAACATCCTTCTATTTCTGAGTAAGTTTCATACAGATAACATCAATTGTCAATACCTAGTTATGAGGTTTTGAACTACAAGGAATATTCTTCAACTAAAAAGTTATGTCATGAATCTATGTTATCCCCATGTGTTGTCAATATAGTCTTAGAAGAGAAGGATAATGTTGTGGTGGATGAGAAATTTATTTATCTTAAGCCTAAGAAGAAAAATAAGAATAAGAATAACTATCATTATCAGATGAACAAGGAGGAGAAGGAATATGAGGAGTTGTGGGAAACACCTAGTTTCACATTATTCTAAGGAACCATGTGAAGTAGTGTGTCTCTTCCTATGATTCTTAGGATACACATTTATTATGGAGAAGAAAATATGTGTGATCAAGGTGTATTAAAGGACTTTGGTCCTAAATGTTAAGTAGTTTATTGGATCAGATTGAAGGTTTCCTGGTGGTGAAGGAAGATTTGAGAGTTTGCATAGAAAGGTCTGTTAACCTTATTATAGCATGCTCTAATTGGTTTTTTGTTCCAAAGATATGTTGAAGACAAATTATATATTTTTGAGTGTTATCAATTTTCTCAATTTTGGCTTAAGGGCAAGTAGGACTAAAATAGGTTATAGGTTGTATGAGTTCCCAAAAAGTATGGGATCCATAGATTATTTTAGAAAAGTTTCCAAATTAGATTGAGAGTTGTACCATCACATAAGACTCATCAAGAGATTTCTAATGGTATGCATAACTTTAGAAACAAAGTTCATATGATCCTTATGTAGCTAGTCCAAGTTTTAGTCAAAGTAGGTCAACAAGCATTCAACACTGGTAAAACTAGGAAAATTGATGATCTTTGAATGTTTATGAACTAGTTCATGGTGTATATTTCATGGATATCTTTCTAGCACATTTTATGATTCAAAAATAGAGTCTGTATGTGAAACTTATGACCAGTTAAAGTAATGGCGTGGCCATAAAGTGACATGGCAATAGAGTTATGTGGAAAATGAAAAGGCATTTTAATATGGTTAAAATATAAACCATCATATATTAGGGAATAATTATCTCCCTATATTTTTAAATACATGGGATATTATTAAAATTTCATATTAAAATGTAAAGGGATAATATAAATCCCATGAAAAATGGTGAAATGGGATATTATCCAATCCCATAAAAAATGGTGGAGATAAATATTAATCCCACTATTTATGCACATCCAACAAGTATATAAAGGAGTGAGGGGTTATTTGAAAATCATGGGAATTGGAATTGGAATTGGAATTCAATGAATTTATTTCAAGGTTTCAAAGCTCTCATGGTAGAGCCAAGAGATGAGAGCTAGAGCCAAAGAGCTGAAGAGCCTAGAGCCAGAGACAAGATCTAAGGATAGAACTGAGGGCCATAACAAGAGTTGATTCTAGACATATGCCAAGTTTCCTAATTTTAGTTCATTAGAGACACTTTTTAAAGTCTCAAAATAAGACTTTTCATGGACAAATTTATGAATGCGAGATTGATTTTCATGATAGGAAGGTGTAAAGTCCGTCCATGAGTTTTAGGACTTTTTGAAGGTCTATTGCTGAGTTTTATGTAGTCTTAGAGGTGTGCTTTGGGAAAGTGGATAATATATCTAAGAGTTTCAAGATTCTTCAAAGGGCTGAACATACACATTTGGAAGTGTTCTAAGAAGGTGAGAATCTATCTGAGAGTTTTGAGATTCTTCAAAGGTCTGTAACATGTGATTTCATTATTATTCTATAAGGGTTACCTTGTACTTATAGACATTTTATAATTAATTGATTTAGCTAACTTGTGAATTTAGAGATGTAATCATTGTCAAACTCCATAATCAACTCTTGTGTAGTGTGGTTGGTATTATTGCATTATTTTTCTTTAAGTCAATTATTTTATAGAATAATTTTGGTATATATAATAAATTTCCTATAAGGATCCAAGGTAAACTTTTTGCATAAAAAATAGCGCCAATTTATAGATTAGTTTGGTATCAGAGTGGGTTAAGATCAGGCCTTTGGGATTATATTTACAATGGAAATGTATTGTAGTGGTTCCAATAGAGGAATGTGGATAGAGGAAAGGCTCCTACTATTCTAAGTACCAATTAACATTCAGAATCTCTAGTTTGATAGAGGATACCATCTAGACCTTCAAACATTGTCTTATGATCTATGAAAGCTTCCAGGTAAAGTGTTTCAACTATTTTAGATAGATGTGTTGTTAGACTCATGTTCGATTAGGACATTAGAATGGGTTATGTGACTATTGATGTTGTACATTGATTGAGCTTGCCAACATTATCACTGCCACATTCCAAAATAGTTGGCATATAGAATGCCATTGTCTAATGTATGGCAACATGTTATTACACCTTGTTATTTGCAATTGGGAGATAGTTCTCAAATATGGTGAGTCTCAATATCATCCCATTGGAAATTAATGAGATTTTTCTAGGAAATTTATATCTCTTTACTTAGTAAACATCTTTCATAGATGATAACATAGAGCTTTGCCTATATCACACATGGATCATGCATTTTAAGATAAGGTAGGTCTCTAAACCCAATCATGATGATTCCAATTAGACATCAGACTTGTATGTACCACATGACTGTTAGGAACCTAAAGGTGAGCCACATGATGATCCATAGTGTGACTACTAAAGGAGCCAGACCCACACAAGGATTTAATGGCTAGTAAGGAATCTTAGGTGGTAGTTAAAGGATTTCAAGATTTTTGGTTTATCCATTTGTATATGCTCATAGAAATAGAAAAAATAATGTGCTAGTTAGGATGTATGAATAAGACCCATATGGGTAGTATTGTGTCATACACCATACATAGTTTTTAAAGACCCAAGAGGTACTGTTTGTATCTATAAATAAATGCATTGTGAAAATTAAAATTTGTTTTACTATGGAGTCACCTGTAGAGAATAATTGAGTGATAGGTTTATCATACTCAAGTCATATTCTCACATTTTGGTAGATGTTTTCCATTAATAATGGTATATGTAGATTAGGGTATGCTATATTCTTATTTCTATCAAGTGTTATTATGTAGAGAATAGTTTAGCAGACCTAGGAAGCACTAGGTTCACATACATAATTTTATGTTGAGGTTCATTGTAATTATACAACATAGGAGATTTAGGATCTAAGTTATATGTAGAGGCCCTTAGATGGCCATGTATTAGAGGAGAACATGGATGTATGTGCAAAATATTAGATCTATATAGAGGCTCATTAAGGCCATGTAATAGAGGAGATTCATGATTTTAGATTTGTGTAGAGGCTCATTATAGTCATGTAGTAGAAGAGATCATTAAAATTTTAAGTAAAGGATCATTAAAACCATGAAAGAGAGGAGATCACTAGACTTTTGTGTAGAGGCTAATTGCAGCCATGCAATAAAAGAGATCACTAGACTTCTTTGTAGAGGCTCATTACAACCGTGTAGTAGAAGAGATCACTAGACTTTTGTATAAAGGCTTATTATAGCCATGTAGTAGAAGAGATCACTAGAATTATATGTAAAGTCTCATTATAGTTGTGTAGTAGAGGAGATCACTAGACTTTTGTGTAGAGGCTCATTATAGTTGTGCAACAAAAGAGATCACTAGACTTCTATGTAGAGGCTCCTTACAGTCGTGCAATAAAGGAGATCACTAGACTTATTTGTAGAGGCTCATTACAACTATGCAACATAGGAGATCACTAGATTTTTGTGTGGAGGCTCATTGTAGTCATGTAGTATAGGAGATCACTAGACTTCTATGTAGAGGCTCATTGAAATTTGTGTAATCAAAAAAATTACTAGGCTTATCCATGTATAGGCTCTTGTAAAGTCATGTATCAAAATAAGTCATCACATTCTGAACCCTAGTTTTATGTAGAATCTATTGATGGCTATAAAACAATAGTGGAACTATGAAAGATGTGATCAATCAATGGTTCTAAGAATTATAGGCATAGTTGTAGAACCTGAGTAGACTGATAAGACCCATTAGAGTATCTTTAAAACTGATAGACATTTCAATGGATACTATCTTTTGGTAGACCAAAAGCCTTCTCAATGGGGGGTATGATCCAAAGGTCATTTCAAAAAAGTTACCAAATTAGACTGAGACCTATACCATTGCATAAGATTCATCAAGAGATTTTCAATGATATGTGAAACTTTAGAAATAGAGTTCATATGCTCCTTATGTAGCCAGTCTAGTTCTGGTCAAAGTAGGTCAATAAGTAGTCAACACTGGTCAAATAAAAAAAATTGATGATCTTGTAATGTTTATGAACTATTTCCATTGTGTATAGCTTATTGAGAGATTTTTGACACATTTATAGTTCAAAAAATGGAGTTTGTATGTGTAACTTATGACCAATCAAAGTAATGGCATGGCCATAAAGTGGCATGGTAATAGAGTTACGTGGTAAATGAAAATCCATTTTAATATGGTTAAAATATAAACCATAATATATTAGGAAATAATTATCACCCCATATTTTTAAATAAATGGGATATTATTAAAATTCCATATTAAAATGTAAAGGGATAATATAAATCCCATAAAAAGTGATGAAATGGGATATTATCCAATCCCATCAAAAAAAGGTGGAGATAAATATTAATCCCACTATTTGTACACCTCCAACAAGTATATAAAGGGGTTAGGGGTTATTTTTGAATCATGGTAATTAGAATTGGAATTAGAATTTAGTGAATTCATTCCAAGGTTTCAAATCTCTCATGGCAAAGCCAAGAGCCAGAGCCGGAGAGCTGAGAGCCGAAGAGCCAAGAGCCAAGAGCCGAGAGATAAAGAGTTGAGAGATAGAGCCAAGAGCCAATAGCTATATCCAAGAGCCAGAGTGAGATCTAATTCTATCCATATGTTGAATTTCCTAATTTGAGTTTATTAGAGCCACTTTTTAAAGTTTCAAAGTAGGACTATTTGGCAGATAACTTTAGGAATGTGAGATTGATTTTTGTGATAGGAAGGTGGAATGCCCATCTATGAGTTTCAAGACTTTTTACAGGTTTATTTATAAGTTTTATGTAGTCTTAGAGGTGTGATTTTGGAAAGTGGAGAATATATCTAAGATTTCTTATATTCTTTAAAGGGTTGAACATACACATTTGGAGGTGTTTTGGGAAGGTGAAGAATCTATCTGAGAGTTTCAAGATTCTTCGAAGTCTATAACATGTGAATTCATTATTATTATATAAGGGTTGACTTATAATTTCAAACATTTTATAATGACTTATTCTATAACCTAGAGATGTAGGCATTTCCAAACTCCATAATCAACTCTTGTGTAGTGTGGTTGGTATTCTTGCATTGATTTTCTTTAAGTTGATTATTTCACTGATTAATTTTGATATATTTAATAAATTGCCTACAAGTATCTAAGGTAAAATTTTTGAATGAAAATTACTGACAATATATAAATTAGTATGGATTCTCAAATCTTAATCCAAAAGTGTGTGATGGTTGTCTCTAGGTGTGCAATAAGTTTTAGAGGTGGGTGTTGACTAGAAGGAGGTTTGTTAACCCTTTTTGTTTTAATATTCTAGAGTTTTGGGATATGCTATAAAATTAATTTTTCTTATGAATTGAGGTTCATTAAAAATATGTTAAAGGGATAAATGGTTTATCAAATCAAGCTTCATAGAGATATGAAGGTTTGTGGTTTTCAAATTATTCATGATTTTGTCAAGATGGAGGCCTAATTAACTAGTATGTTTGTGAAGGAAGTATGTTATAGAAGATGATCTAGGTGTTGAAAATTAGTGTGACTAAGGGGACATATGAGAGTTATTCATATATGAATTTTTAATTCTTGACGATGTGTTTACTAAAATTCATGGTCTCTGTAAGTTCTAGGTAGGGTTACAAGGAGACTAAATAGGCCTAATGTGAAGAAGAGTGATTTTTGATCAATTTATTAAAAATATAATGGTATTAGTTTTTCAATGTAATTTTTTAAGTTGGTTTAGAGCATGTTTTATATTTGGTGAGTGGCACGAAGTTTTGTTGGTGGTCCTTGAGGTGGCTTGAGATAGAAAGATAGTAAGCTTATGTGGTGGTTCTTCATGATGTGTGGAGATATGAAGATGATCAAGACGTGAAATGGCTAAAATATCTTAGGAAGAGTCCCTCTTAGATTTTTCTTGGATAGTTCTATCAGATTTTAGTGCTTTTATGTGCTCTTTCTTCATTAGTTGTAGTGATTGGTTAAAGAGAGTGTTGCAATGTAGCAAGAGGAAGTTATCAAGGAAAAGAAGAGGTAGGATCAAAGTAAGGGGGAGTTTATATCATATTTTTAAGGTGTTCCTCTCCTATTGGTGGTATTTTTAGGTCCTTAGGATTAGTTTCTACCCATATTATCATTGTGTCAAAGGGGGAGAAGGTTCCTATTGTGAGAGTGCTTGAAAAGAGATAAGGAAGGTGAGTTGTATGATGGGTGTTGACATCAATGACAAAGAAGGAAATTATTGGAGAGTTTTTATTGATATAATAGAGGTGTCTGGGTGAGTGTATGAAGTGTCTGAATACTCTAAGTATCAACAACAAAGTGTATAGTGTGTTTGTCCTAGTATAATTGAAGTAGGCTTGGTTGATCTTCAATTATGTCATGATTAGGGATGGTTATGAAGTATTAAAAATGTGTGAGGGGTACTATCAAAGGTCAAAGATGATTGAATATGTTATGGAAGTGGATGCTATTTATCTGGTTCTTCATTATGTTCACCTTGGCATAGTTAGTTCTATGACAAAAACATCAAAGTAGAAAGTTTGATAATGTCACCATTGTCATGTATGGATGAATTAGGGGATTGGGTTATATGGGTGTAATAAAATTAGTCCCAAGTTTTTATGTTCTAGGTTTCATGTCGTGACATTGTGTATAGCAAAATATATAATTATGTAAAGTTGGATTCCCAAGTAGATTACAATGATTTCACATACTTAGCCAAATTTACAAAGGGAGATCTAATGGTGCACATTTAATTGCATCATAGATCTAAAAAATGAAATTAATTTGAGATTAATGTCTAATTTTAAGTAAACCTAAGTAATTAGTTTTATGGAGTCATATTTCACATGCATGAAGGTTCTAGGAGTAGCTTGATATATGGATGGATTCACCTATGAAAGATCATATGGTTTGAATTTCAAGATATGCAATTAAGCGTATAAAAATTTATTAAGGTTAAAAGTTTTCCTTATAGGTATATTGAAGTGGTTCCCATACTTATCTAAATTTTTAAAAGGTAATACCAAGACCAAATAAGGATCTAACACTGAATGGGTGTTCATAGAGATGTAGATCGATGATGTGTATTGAGTCAAAAAAGTTAAAGTGCTTGATGTTTAAGTAGGTTAAACTCTAGGGTACTCTCAAAGAGATTGACATAGCACATTTATTCTAAATTTTTAGGAAGTAGTGAGATGATAACAAGTGCTTGATGTTTAACAGTGAGCAAAGGTAAAGATCAAGCTACTTCTAAGAAGATCAATGGTGCGTATTTGGTCAAAATTGTTAGGGAGCATAAGATAATTTCAAAGTGATAGATGTTTAGCATAGTTAAAGACTAGGATACTATTGAAAATATATATGGTGTGTATTTGATCAAATTATGTGAGGACAAGAGATGATGGCAAAGTGTTTGATGTTTAATAATGAATTGGCATTTGAATTTAGCAAAGGGAAAAACTAGTTTGTAGTATTTGAGCAATGATTTTTGATCTAAGATGAATTCTTAGCTACAATAAAAAGCAAAGTAGGGGACTTCAAAGTGAATCCAATGAATGTTTTTATAGTCAAATTTATTGATCTCCAAAGTTGAATATGTGTTTGACCATGTTTTATAAGTGACCTGAGAAGGATATTTTAAGCTATTCTAATGGTATTTGGATGTTTCAAGGGGACTTAGATATTGGAGAGTGTTGTAGAATGATTGAGGATGATTTGTATATATTTTATAGGTTTGACCAATCCATCTTCAATATGAATAAATGATCAAAAGTTGATTTTTTATTCATTTATGGTGTTATTGTGTACAAGGATAATGTTTGAATAGATTAAGCATATGCAAATGTGTGTAATGATGAATATAATCATTTGATGATGTCTAAGAGGTCATGTGGAGTGTACCTATGTTTCTAATTGGCTCATTTAAGTGATAAAAAAGTTAATAGGTCTCCATGAGACCTATAAGGGCTACTAAGGCTAATTGTAAGGTGTAGCTGCTTAAGTGTAACCCATAGTTGTTATGACTGACCTATGTGAGTGGTATTGAGCTATGTAAGATGTCTTAAGGGCTAAGGTAAGTATTATGGTTGAACAAGAAGATAATAATAATGAAGGATCTATAAAATGTGAAATTAAAGGTGGTGGTTTCTAAACTTGAGAAAAGAGGTGTGTGCGAGAGTTGAAGAGCAAAGGAAAGAAGAAAGAGTGTGTGCCCAGTAGATGGGTTATATAGTAGAATAGGTTGATGATTGTGTGTATGAATTTTAGGTCATATTTATAATTTAAATAATAGTGTTCTTATAGGTTTAAATATTGGGGAGAGAAGTGAATAGAAGAAGAATTTATAGTTCTGAGTGTGTATTTGAGAGGTAGATCAAAGTGTGGACTGTGTGTATGACCACTTGGTCATGTTATTGAGGTTATGACAAATTTATTGCTAAGAAGTTTAAGGTGATCTAAAAGGTGATGTTACATGTCTATGAGTGTGTGAATAAATGAAGGGGGTTATGTTTGTAGTCTATCTCCATCATATTGGTAGGTAATCAGTGATCAGGATATGTTCGTGTCATAGGTGTTGGGAGGGTGCTCAACATCTAGGTCAAAAGAACTTAACCATGCTAGGGGTAGGTGTTCCTTATGGAATAGGTGTTTCACTAAATTCAAGTCAAAAGGACTTGACCATCTTAGGGGCAGGCATTCCTTGTGAAATAGGTGTTTCATTAAAGTCTCATGTTTGCATAATTATTAGAGGATAAGTAGTTCATGTGTTTACAAGCTTGAGAGTGGGTTTTATTTCCAAAGAGGGTTTCCCACATAGAGATTATGTTGTGTGTGTGATATTGGATTATCTATTGTTCATTGCTATAAACATCTTGAATGTTTCATGAATGGTTATATTGAATGCTTAAGTGTTTTAAGGGTTTGAAAATTGAATTGGATTTTTTACACCACTGATTCACCCCCTCCCTCTTAGTGGTTTGTACCTCTAATAACATGAACAATGTATCACTAACTAGAGCAGACTAGCTTATAACTACCACTACCAATAGTTTGATTTAAAAATAATCAAATTCATCATATTATTAATTTTAGATGCATTTAGTTAT
>JARHVA010001749.1:2655000-2832500 GCA_037957365.1 Torreya grandis | reverse complement strand
AATATAAATAACCTAGTATTTTTTAAGAAAACTATTATGTAACTAGGGTTTATATCTTTCATTTTAAATCACTCTTAAAACACATTCCTTGTTTTCATTCAATATTTTAATCTTATTATTATTTTTGAAAAAACTCAAGAATTTAAAAATAAGATGAAACACCTTGCATGTTCCATTGAATCTCTTTGTTTCATCTGGTTGCTTCATCCTCCTTCACCACTCCTTCCTCCTCCATATTCATTCTTCATTCTCATTACACCTGCATATATATATATATATATATATATATATTTGCTTTTTATTTCTAAAAAAAAACTTAAAAACTACAAGGGTCGATGGCCCATGGCCAATAGCTTGGGTTCAAAACCTCAATCGTAGCGATGGTCATCAATTACCCTAGGGTGGGATAGTTGGTCTATCCTCCCTCCCATCCCTATTAATGGAGGGGGTTCAGATGGTAAAAACCCCATGCCCCCTCCACTTATTAATACACACACACACACACACACACACAAATTTTAGAATCAAAAAATCTATTATGTTTAATCCAGAAGGGCAAAATATAAATAACCCTGTATTTTTTAAGAAAACTAATGTGTAACTAGGGTTTATATCTTTTATTTTAAATTTCTCTTAAAACACATTCCTTATTTTCATTCAATATTTAATATTCTTATTATTTTGGAAAAAACTCAAGAATTTAAAAAGAAGAAGAAACACCTTGCATGTTCCATTGGATCTCTTTGTTTCATCTGGTTACTTCATCCTCCTTCACCACTCCTTCCTCCTCTGTATTTATTCTTCATTCTCATTATACCTAAATTTATCCTTGGTAAATATTTCAAAATGGCTCATCTCTCCATTAGGTTAAAATTTTATGGAAAAGGCAATGCTTGTATATTATTTTATTTTATATTTTAGAATTAAGGTTTTCACTCTTCTATTTTAATTCATTTATGGGATTATCATTATTTTTTCATTTTTATTTTTATTAGATTAATTATTACCCTAAAAATTTAGGTAACTAGATATATAATGAATTTATTACCAGAACTAGTAAGTATACACATATATATAGCTCAGTATAAATTTACATATATATAATTAAGCTAGTTTAATTAAAAATATTTTAACTAATATATAATTACATTTATACAAATATGTATAGATATTGGAGTATAAATATTTGATCCAAATTTATTAATTTATCCATATTATGACTAAATATTTACATTTATTCATTTAATTTGCTTATCTACAAAATACAAGACTATATATAAATACATATTTACGTGTGTGTGTGTGTGTGTGTGTGTGTGTGTGTGTGTGTGTGTGTGTGTGTGTGTGTGTGTGTGTGTGTGTGTGTGTGTGTGTGTGTGTGTGTGTGTGTGTGTGTGTGTGTGTGTGTGTGTGTGTGTGTGTGTGTCTACACACACACACACACATAAATATTTAATTATATACAGTCTTATTTATATTCATTATTGAATGTTCCTGGGCTTGGTCACAATCATAATTATGATATTATTCTCATTTTAAAAGTAAATTTAGTTTTTGAATACCAAGAAAGTTTCAAGTCAAATAATTGAGACTAATATTAAAAAAACATGGGTACTTGATGGGTTCAAGTAGAGTATTTACATAAACATAATTCCAGTACTAAGGTTAAACTTGTCAAAAGTAAATCATTGACATGGAAACCCCTAGTAGGCATAAATGTCATATTAAGAAATAATACAATTTTCTATAAGTATTAAACACACATACAACCCAAGGTGGTTCTCATTGATTTCAACTATCCTTGTTCCATTTCACCATTAAAAAATTAACTAAAATCAAGACTAACAACTAACCAAAATATATCTCATTTACACATAATGCACAAAGACACACTCAACATGCCAATAGTCCAATTTATGTCACATCATGAATAAAACAATGTAAAACATGTTAAGGGTATTAAAATCATCCTATGGAATGGACCCGAAGACCTCCCACTTCTAAAAATTAGCTCAAACACCACTAGGCCATCCCTAACATGTTAAAAAATGTTGGGTAATAAGGTTTATTTAACCAGATCTAGAACTAGTTATAAAACATAGTCTTATCCATTGAATTTAGTGTTGCCTCATTACATTGAAAATATGTTTCAAGCCACGTATTAAAACTTGTTGTATTGAACACTGAGATGACCAGCCCACCACATCAAGTACTCGATAGTTGACCTGCTAAGGCCTAGAGCATGAATGATGCTATAGATGTGGCCAGCCTAGGAAATGGACACCAAGACCTCCCATTTATATCACTTATATCACACACTACTAATCTATCCTAGATAGGTGTAAATATATAATTATTACTAATTAATTTTGTGCATTAATTATTAGTGTGACACTTGTCACAAACCAAACTTAAATTTTTCTGAGTGATAATGCTTCTCATTTGTATGTTATATATTTGGAATGTTCTAGGTGTGACATTTTACATAAAATATTCTATAATTATATTATTATGACCCCACTATGTTACATAAAAGTTACATATATATATATATATATATATATATATATATGTTACATTTATGAAATCATTAAAATTATTTATAAAATCACTATTTGACTACTAAATGCATCTAAAACAATAAATATAAAAATGTATCAACCTAATGGTAAATAAAATGACCCATTTAGTTTATAAACATTATATAACAGATTAAAAGATTAACATTTCTCATAAAATGAATAGTGGAAGGAATCAAGTTCAATAAAACACTGATATAATCCATATTTAACTATAAATATACATAAAACCACTATTGTCATAATATTTATAATTTATTACAAATATCATAACCATTTTTATGTTCAATATCCATAAAATAATAATGTACTACATGTTGCATTTCATTAAAAATTAAATATACAATATAATATGTATGATAGTATAAATTAATCTCACAACTAGCTCAATGATCCATGAATGTAGCCTTGAGTATGATCCCAAATGGTTGAAACAATTGAACAAAGGGATAGCATCATTTGAGTAATTTAACTCCAACTAAAAACCAATAGTCTCCCACACACCTTCCTACTAGGAGTGGCCCTATTCTTCATGGAAGGTCAAATAAGAACAATGTGGATATTAACAAATCAACCAAAACCTATATGTGTATAATCACTAATACATGAAATAGTCACATGGGCCATGGAAACCAATCCTTTATCTAATATGATATCAACATACATATGTAAACTATAAAGTAAATTTTAATAACAATGTCTTAGATATAACATTACTTTGGCCAAAGTTTTCATTATATAAATCATATATTACATGGATCCAAATAAATTCCACTAACACAAACTCTTTAATAATGAATCAAAACCAAATAGGTGATTCAAGAGGTAGGTATATGAGTTATATGATAGCAAGCTCATATATCTATCTCTTATTATCTAGAATCAAGTATATTAATATTTACTTAAAGACTTAAAGTATAATAATTTATAAATTGTAACATATACTCAACACAAATAGTAATATAAGGTACAAACCATCCTAAATCAAGAATCTCACTATTTCCATTCACTTAACTACAAATGTGACATGTATAGGATTATCAAGTGAATCATATTCAAAACATGAAATGTATAAGATACTAGAAAAGAATCCAAATATATCAATTCCCTTCTCATCACATCTCTTAAACATAATTCATTTGTATATCAAATGATAAAAACTTAGTAAACAATATAAAACCATCAAATATCAAAATAGCTCATAAAACATTTATAATGTGTCCTAAAATTATTTTATATTTCCTAGACACTTTATTTATTTCCAACTTATTATCATGTCTTAATACAATAAAACCTCATATTTTTACTATCATATGTGTACAACCTATAAATTTTTCATTCACCAAAACTATCATATTATTCTCAAATACATCAAATGACCATTCTAAATAGGTCAAATGACTTATGAATAATAATTGAACATTACAATTCTCCTTAATATCTTATATAAGGTTTACACAATTCAATATTCAACTATTGTAGAAGGAATTTTCATAATTTTTGCTAATATGAAAGAGTAAAACCTTGTAATTAAGTTAATTACTCACTCAATACATGTTTATAATTTAAATTCTCTCTCTCTCTCTCTCTCTCTCTCTCTCTCTCTCTCTCTCTCTCTCTCTCTCTCTCAACTTCTTTATTTTATTTATTGATATATGTCCATATCAATTTCAAGTATAACAAATGATTTTTTTAACCCATTCAAATATTTATTAAGACCTAAAAAACTAGTCCATAACTCATAATTTATAGTCTTCCAAAATAATTAAAAAGGAGAAAAATAAATGCTCATGTTTAATATCTAATTTCTGGTTGACTACGCATTTCTATACATAGTTGAGTATAATCATCATTATATGTATATATAGGTATATACATTCATTTATACATATAAAAAGATTAAGTGTCCAAAATAAATAATGATATCAACTTTTATACATAGATTCTTCAGTATAAAATATTACATACTAGTCTATTACATTCACATATAAATGTAAGTGTGTACATGTGTGCATGTGTGTGTATATACACACATACATGTAACTATACATGAATGCATGTTTTCACATATATATGTATACACACACATAGACACATATACACATATACATATATATTATGTATGTATATACATACATATTATGTATGTATATACATACATATTATGTATGTATATATCTATGTATATATAAATATATATACATATATACACATACATATACATAGACATATAAATATATGTATGTATGTATGTGTGTGTGTGTGTGTATGTATATATCTATGTATATAAATATATAAATATATACACATATATACATATACCTATACATATAAATATATGTCTATATGTATATATACATACATATGTATATGAATATATAAATATGTATATATATATATATTTATATGTATATATATACATATATAAATATGTATGTATGTATATATATATATATATATATATATTTATTTATACACACACACACATATCTTATAACTTGTTTTTAATATGAATTAAGTTCATATAACTCAACCTAAAATGTATAGATACCAATCTTAATTTTTTGAGGTATATATATTTAAAAGTAAATCTGTCATACCAGAATTAATTTTTCATGGATCAAACAAATAATATTTTCATGTCATCCTTATACAATTTGTAAATTGACTTAAGTGTCTAGTTTTTAGATAATATAGAGATATTTATTACAATTTGTATAGATATAAACTAAGATTATACAAGATTTCTTAAAGATAGTATGCCATACATCTAAGATACCTACAAATAATGTAACTCACCTAACATTACTAGTTTAAAAAAATAAAACAAAGCATATAATGTTTCATCTTTCTATAATTTCAAATATTCATAAGCTAATAAAATTTACACAACTAGTAACTATTAAAGTTTTAAGCTTATCCAACTTTACAATACACAAAATTTCATTATATATATATATATATATATATATATATATATATATATATATATATATATATATATATATATATGTTCAACCTCACTTCTATAGACCTATGGATGGAACCGAGTTCCATCCCAATGTCTATAGATTTGGATCCTAGGGTTTTAAGTAGAATATTTTAACCTATAAAATTTAATTTTATAATCACACAAGCTTGGTATTATGTGTATATGCATATGGATAAAACCTAGTTCCATCCCCAGGTCTATATACATAAAACCTTGATTTTATTTTTGTCAAAAACTAACATTTCACACATTAAAACATAGTATAATAAAAACCCATAACCAATCCAAATTTTTCTACCAAATAGGTTTGAATATAATAAAATTACAAACTCAAAATAAGCTGACCTAGTAGTATAGTGATTTTTGTGGATTGTTTTCCATATTTTAGACTTCAGAGTAGCTAGTGTTAGGTCATGGATGTGCTCAACAGAGTTTGGTAGTTGTGTTTCTAGATTTATCATTTCTTAAGGTCCATTTTAAATTTTTGGCTAAGTCTTAGATCTTCTTACTAAGCCACATGGTGTCATAGTTCTCATTCTTTATGAAGATATTCCCATCTTGCCCTTTATTAGCACTAGCCTAATACATGGTATCATTGAACTTGCTTGGGGCTAGTTTCTTTTATCAAGACTTCAAGTAGCACCATTGGTTGAGAAGAGTGGATCCCATTTTTAAAAAAACATTCTAGGTGTAGTTTTGAAGGTAGGCACGTGTCACCACCATGCTTCTTCTAAGCATCATGGGCATCATAAAGCTTTGTAGTTATGCCATATTTAGGAATCATAAGAAAAACTTCACTCATGAGATGGATCTCTTATTTTAGTTGTAATGGATTCATCATGAGTGTGAGTGCTTGATACTAGGTGCCTCTTCTTTGTAAGTCCATTGTACCTATATATTTATCCCTTTTTTCTTTTGGGAGGGGATAGGAAATGATTGATTGTTTTTTATATTATCAGAGAGAAACCATTTGTAATATTATAGTTTTTAGAATAGTATTAGTAGTTACCATTTTTAATTATACAACCTTTTTAGGTGCCCCTCATGGGTCAAATTGAATATTATATACTATACCCTCGAGGCCTTTTGGTATTTTGTTTTTCACCTAACAATGAAGATGATGTGGTGTTCTGTGTCAAACTAAGTGGAAATTTATTCGTATTTGTTATGTTCCTTTCTCTACTTTAGTAGTATTGATTCTTATTTATGTTATAGAATTTAATTCATGCATATGTTCCTTTAATAGTCTGTAATGTTCAAGTATTTTGGATACTTAATGCAATTATATGTCAATACTTTAAAGTATTTGATGAATTGCCTTAGTTGTTATTTTTAGTTTAATTTACATTTCTTCCTTCCCCTTTTCCTATAAACAAATTCAAATATCTAGATTCTAAGACCCCAGAGGTTGCTCTATAGACCACATCAAGCCCCACACCTATAAAGCTTCCCATATAAGATGGTTTGCCTAGAGCAAGATTTTTAGGCATCAATATTTTTTTTGGCACACCAGGTAGGACCAAATATCTAGTCTACTTGACTAAAAACAAGATTTTATGAGGCCTATTACAAGGTCAGGGATAGCAAATAATCTAGGATTATCAAAACTACTTCTAGTAGCTATAACTCACTAAAAGATGTAGGATCTAACATGACACAATAACCATAGAAAATGGATATCCCAATGCCACCAAGAAACTTTATAGCATGGAATAATGGTATCCCACTCATACCTCTAGAAATGATAGCTACATGGGACCCTATTCATGTTATCACTTTAAAGGCACTCCCCAAATTCTTAGGAGAAGATTTCAAGAGCATAGCAAAACATATCTAATATGTTGAAAATGTGTGCATGGTACACTATGTTACACATTAAAATGTAGCCTTAAGGTTGATAGCCACCTTGTTTAAAGGGTGAATTATTAATTGGTATTGATATTTTCTACCCAACTCTATCACCACCTAAGATGACTTTGGCAAAAGATTATTTGAAAGATTCAATGAGAAAGTAGACTAGTCATATTTCCTATAGTAACTAATCATTATCAAGAGAGCCTTTCAAGAGGCTATTATTGATTTAAACACTAGGTTTGATAAGACCTAGCAAAGGATCCTAATAGTATATTAGCTATTGATAGGCATGGCCATTATCTTCTACCTCAAGGCCTTCAACTCAGACATTTCCATCATAATCTAGTCTCTTAGAGCCCAAACACTATTCAATGCATATGAGCTAGTAGTCAGAGGTAAGAAAAACTTGATAGATGATGGAAATCTTCCTCCTTAATTTCTAGTGTTGATATTCCCATAGATATCGATGCCATTATAAGAGGAGACTCTGAGCACCTCGTAGGTACCACCATCCATGTATATATATTCACCTACTCAAGTGAGCAATCCTCTTCATACTTACTAGATATGGATATTAATGACATAAATATCATCTTGTGAAACTTCTCCAATGAGATCATAAGTCCCAAGAGGAAGTAGGCTATGCCTTTAAAGCCCACTTTCCAAAACTACTAATAAAGGAGATCACCTTACCAAAATAACTAGTACCCAAAGAGGTAGAGGTTGAATCACTAGGCATCAAATCATCAATCACCCAATCACCATATGTGACACACCTTAAAATTACCCAAGAGTAAATCTACAAAAAAAGGTTGATAAATAAAGAAGACAAGGAAATGCACCTGATTCAACTTCCTAGGATACCAATCCCTAATGATTGAGAATGGTGTCTTAATGACATAGATGTAGGTAATGTCCTTAGAAAAAAAAGAGGAAATAGCCCTATAGTACATGATTTTCTCTTAGGTAGAAGGTGAGGATGTGGAATATATAAGAGAGATCTTAGTATCAAAATCCCCATGAGTCTAATAAGATTATTTCACTTAATCCAAGAAAAGATTGGTAGAGACCCAAGAAGCCTTTACAAGGCCTAAGATGACCTCCAAAAAAGTCTCAAGATTCCAACTTCCACCTCCAACATACCAAAAATGGAGTGAGATAACAAAAAATAAGCCAAGGGACCCCAAAGTCCAACCAAAAGGGACATATAGTGTGGTAGAACAACTAAAAAGGGATCCCACTAATATTTCTCTCTAAGATGTCTTGCCTATCCCCAAGAAGAAAACCTATTGAAAGAGGCATTAGAAGACTTGGGGAAACTTGTGCAAGCTATCCCAGTTATGGAGCTAGCATAAGATAAAGGAAAGGAAGCCATCACCAATATGTAACCTCAGGTGCCATATGCATTCATCAAATCTCAGGTATGGGTAAGAAAGACAAAACCTACCTTGTTCTATTTGATGCTTATCATGGGGAAGAAGTTGTTACATAATTCTATGATTGATTTTGGTACTAGTACCATGGTGATGCCTAAGTAGATCATAGATGTAATATAACTATAGTATGAACCTTTAAATAAAGGGGTGATGTAATTAGTCGAAAAGAAATTTTAGACTACAGATGGTATTAGGGCTCTCCATCCAATGCTGTAGTCTTGTCCCAATATCATGATTACTCAAATAGTTGTGGTGATATACATCCTACCCATCTTTGGGCTATATCTATCTAGAGATTTTACTACCAAGATAGGTGAATACCTATCTTTAGATTGGCCCCATTTAATCTTAAGAACCAAATATGGTTTGAATTTGAAAGTATTGTTTGAACCACTAAATCCAGAGAACATAGTGGATGAGGCTATGATGAAATTTTAAATGATGCATAGTTAATTCTCAAAGAGGGAGATTCATTACATAGAAATGCTTGAAGAAGAAAGAGTGGTAGATAACAAAAACCCAGAGGAAGAAGTCTTCATCAACAAATTTATTGAGAATGACCCTTTCATGAATTTTGATGCTACAAGCCTTAGGACCTATGTGATTCATGATGAAGATTAGGCCATCCCTGAGGTGATGAAGAAAGAAGAGGATAAGAGTAAATGACCCAAAGGTGAGTCCAATTTTTGGAATCTATTTTTCAATGGTGTGAAATACAAAATTGGCTTTAGATCAAGCATCTAATTAGTATCCCTAGCTGGAAAAGAGACCCTATGGGCCTTTTAATTTAAATTCACTTGCATAAATAATGAAGATTAATATGAAGTTCTAGTACATGGCCTCAACCTTATTTAGCACATGGGCATAAAGTAACTAAAAGTATTTAGTGATTATAAATTAGTGGTGAGATAGATGAGAAGGGTTATGACTATGAAAAATGTCCACATGTAGTCATACCACCATGACATATGGGATTTCATTAAAGAATTAAAATATTTCAACATTCAAATCATCCCTAGGATTATAAATGTAGAGGTAGATAGGATGGCAACAATCGGCTCCCAGTTTGATCCAATGATAGATTTATTCACCAATAATAAATAATGTGGGTGATTATTAAACCCATCACTCTCAATAATGACTAGAACTAGCAAGTGTTTGAGAGTGATCCCAAAATCACCATGTTTCTCCAAAAATCATGTGAGTTTGTGGAGAATCTACAATTGAAGATCAAAGAAGCCTATGGGCACTAGATCATGCAACTAAAATCTAACAAACTTCTAAAAGGGATGATTACTCTAGAAAATTAATTTGATTCTAATGATGTGAGGAATGATAAATGGAAGTTTATTATAGATAAAGGTGAATAATCTAATCTTGATGTCAAAGAAAGAAGGAAATTAAAATTTGGGAAAGAGGTTTCCTAAAAATATAAATAGTGATTAATTTATTTCTACAAAAAATATGAAGGGTTCATGGCATGGACCTATGATGATTTGAAAGGATATAACTATAAGGTCATCCAACACACCATAAACTTGGTAGAAGGAGCTAAACCCATTTGGAAAAAGCAAAGGCCAGTAAATTCAAAGATTGAGTCTCTCATGGATCAAGAGTTGAGTAAATTAATCAACTCAAGAATAATATACCCAATCAAGCATTTAACTTAGATGTCTAACCTAGTTTTAGTAAGGAAGAAGAATGGGGAGATCAGGCTATGCATGGACTTTTAGGACTTGAAAAAAGCATCCCTAAAGGATCATTATCCTATTCCTTCTATAGAGTAGATTCTCAAAATAGAGGTGGGTATAAATATGTTCTCTCTACTGGATGGCTTATTAGGGTACAACCAAGTATGGGTAAATGAGGAATATTAACACAAGACCACTTTCAACACAAATTGGGAAACCTTCATGTATTTAAATATACCTTTTAGCCTCTCAAATGTAGGGGATAATTTATAAAAAGCTATGGATGTATCTTTTAATGATCTAATCAACAATATCATCTTCATCTACTTAGATGACCTCACCATGTTCTCCAAGAAGGAAGAAGATCACTTTGATCATCTAGAAAAGGTTTTTCAGAAGTACCAAGCATTCAAGGTGTCTCTTAACCCCAATAAATGTGGTTTTGGAGTCCCACAAGGAAAACTAATTAGATACATGGTATCTAAAGAAGGGATATTCATTGATCCAAAAAGAGTAAAGGCCATTAGGGATTTAACCTTACTAGTCAATAAGAATGGTGTCCAATCTTTCCTAGTAAAGATTAATTTTGTCAACAAGTTCATATCCAAATTTACAAGGATGGTAAGGCCAATCAAATAAATTTGAAATAAATATCTACCATTTGAATGGACCACAAAATGAAGAGTATCATTTGAAAAAATCAAATAAGTGATATCAACTACCCTTGTACTGGTCAATCCTGAATTCTTCAAATATTTCATCATGTACGTCTATGGGAGTGAACATATCCTAATGGTTGTGATAACTAAAAAGTTAGAAGAAGGGACAAGTGAGCACCCCATCACATTATTTTCAATAAACTTACATGGGTATAAGGTTAAGCATAATTTTTTTGAGAAACAAGCTTTCACCATTATCAAGTGCCTCAAAACATTTAAGCACCTTATGGTAGGAAGCAAGATAATGGTGTATGTGGTGAATTATATAATAAGGGAATATATAATAGAAGGAAAGATCACAAAAAAAAACCTAATTAGATCACCAAGATCTGAAAATATCACATTAAAATTAGGCCAACCAAGGTGATCTGAGGAAGAGGACTTTGTGAATACTTGGCCCAATGTGCAGATGCCTTGATAAAATAATAAGATATATCAAAAATGATTATACTTAATCAATAAAAAATTGATGGTTCATGAGTTTTTTATAGAACCTATTTCATGTAAACTGGTTGATATCCTAATAGTCTCCCCACACACAAAATATGATTTTACAAGTTACAAGGGATTAACTACATATTGGTCTAAGAAGTTTTGTTGAATAAATTTTTTGATAAAGATCTTCTCTAATTTTTGGAAAACTACCAAGCTGAGAAGATCCTCAAAGATATGAATTTAACCCCTTTGGGTGGCCATTTCTCAATGAGTACCACCACAACTAAGTTTATGTATGAAGAAAACTATTGGCCAACCATGTTTGCAGATTGCCATTATGCAGTCAATAAATGTTAGCAATGTCAATTCTTCATAGGCAAAATAAAGAATTCAGCCATGTCACTGGATTTGATTATAAATGATGAACCTTTTACTCAATGGGGCCTAGATTTCATTAGGATGATTAATCTTGTCTCCATCATAGGCCACAAATGGATACTTATATCCACTTGTTACTTCACTAGGTGGACTAAAGCAACCTTACTAAAGGAGGTAACTAAAAATATGATCTTGAATTTCCTAGAAGATCTAGTATCAAGGTTCACACTATCCAAAACAATAATCTTTGATAATGTAAAGGTCTTCCTTGGTTCCAAGATTTTTGAGTTTGCACTCTAAAATGGTATTTTCTTAAAGATTTCATCCAATTACTACCCATAAGGGATTAGGTTGGAAAAATCAATGAATAAGATTCTCATCAGGCTGATCAAAAGAATATACATTGATACATAAAGGGAGTGGCATATGCATGTGAAAACATCCCTGTGGGCTAATCAAATTACTCCCAAGTAGATCATAAATACATATCTATATGAATTAGTATAAATAAAAGAGGTGGTCATGCCTATTTCAATGGATATTCCTACTTTGTAGCTATTGAAATCTATTGAGATAACAAATAATGGAGTGATGGAAGTCAGGATAACAAAATTTATTAGCCTCCAAGAAGCAAGAGAATGAGCTAGTCAAGCCAAGGTCACTCGACAACAGGCAATCAAATACTGGTTCAACAAGATGACATCTAACCTAGACTTCAAGTTAGGAGAATTGGTCCTGAAATAAAATCAAAGGGCCACAAAGCTAGGCCAACATGAAAATTTTTATTCCTTATAGAGGGGGTTGTTTCACATCATTGGTGATAGGCAGGGTAATGTATTTGAGTTAGAGGATGAATAAGGCAACACATTAGGGATTTTGGTTAATAGAATCAACTTGAAACACTTTAAGTAATTTACCAACCTTCCCATTCTATATAATTAGTTAATTTACCTTTTTATTTATGTGTTTCCCTTTCTATGTTGTTGTTTCCCTTTATCCATTCTTTTTATTTTATTTATTGTTATTTCCTTTTTGGAATATGTATCATTGGCACAAGTGGCTCATCTAGTTTCTAGGTGTCTTCACCCTAGCTCTCCTTATTTTTAAAACCATCCACTAATAGATGGTTATCTATCCCACTCCCCTTTAAATTAATGTCTAGGCACTCTATACTACATGATTCCCCATAAGGATCAACATAAATATCTTATGAGACACTTCTCAAGCATGTGTGCCACCTTTAGCATTTATGATCACCTAATTTCAAAAGGCTATGTATGATTGTGATAGAAGTATAGTCCTATAAAAAATAGTCTTCTAGACAGGCCAAACATTTACATTCCTTAAAATTTTCCTAGAGAATTGAGTGAAGGATTGAGTAATTAAGTAGAGTATCTTAAATAAATAAAATTAAATGAAGAGTTACAAGAATTGTGAGAAAGATTTGATATCATGTTCCTTCCTCAAGATTAGAGGGAGAATTGTTGAAAAGGGTTGTATAATGGAAACTCCTACATCTTCATCTAGTGGTAAAAGACACTCAAGGTGATAAAGAACTTGGGGATTAGGTAGTCAAGAAGACCCCCCAACACAGGCTATTATGAAAAAATCCTATGCTTCAGTATTGGAATAACTAAAACCTAAAGTGATAATCATTAAGATCATCACAAGGGGTGTTATAGGGACCCCTTATTGATCCTTGATTATACAGATGGGATCTTTGATCCTAAATTGTCAAAGAACCCAAATAACATTATGGAGGGCACCCATATCCACATGCTCAAGAAGGTTTAGGATAATGACTTCAAGTCATTCAAGCACAAGATTTAGAGCTCAACATTGGCTAGATACATGGTGCCTCTGGTGCACCCATGCCTCAAAATTATTACCTTGTGTGTAAAAATGTATGAACCCAACACTAGCATCATTATAGGAACCACCTAAGAGTGGACATCAATATTGATGCAATAAGAGAGATGATCTGACTCTCAAGAAAACTTAACACTAATGTTTATAGTATAAATAACTTATTAAATGTTTGGGAAACCTGTTCCCATAATCTAGAGTTCCTCAATTTAGTCCTTTAGAGTAGTCACACTGAAGAGCCTCCTATGTCAATCATGCTCAAGAGATTTCAAACATGGGATATGAAGGATGCCATTTTCATGCTAGCATTCATATTTAGGATGGACTTAGACACCAACATCTAGGATTTATAATTAGGGGTAGTCTCCCTTTTAAATATAGTAAGCAATAAAAGAGCTTATAATATGGAATTTGTGGGTTCCATTTACACCACCATCCATAATGAGCTAGCATGTTTCTCAGTACATAGTATCTTTAGGTATTCTTCCTTCCTCCTCTACCTAATTATGTAACAAAACACTAGGTTTTTATATCAATATTTTATAATCAACACCATTGAAATGGGCACTCATCTAAAAACAATAATGCTTATCTCTATGTGGATCCACATCTTATCGATCATGTAGGATTACTATGAGTTTTCAGAGTGATTTCTATCCCTAGTCTACATCGATCTTAGTTAAGAACCCATTATTTCCAGAATGATAAACAACTAGAAGACATGGCTCATTGATGGTAGGACTCAAAATTTTTGGTTTTTTTGAATCCATTTAACTTTCATTCAGGTCCATGAATTCAAGGAGGAGCCATTCCAAATCCCACACCTACTCATAGATAGGAATATATCCCTAGAGTTGGCTTGTTAGCTTGATGTGGTAGACTTAGTTTATGGTGCAAGCCATAAGAAGAAGGACATCTATGACACCCACTTTTTAAAGGGAAGCATCATAGTGATAAGGAGGTCTTAGGATCTCCTTTTTGAGCCTAAGCTACTAGAGCTTAACCTTGACTAGATCGATGACTGGTGGAACTATGATTTGGTTGGTCATATAGCCTCCTTGAGGACCATAATTTCATTCACTCATGAGCCCTAGCCATACCTCAAAGAATGAAGGTCCCCATTGGTCAAGGATATCAATTATTATTGTGATATGTCCAAGATCCAAAGAACCCATAGGCCATGGGAGTCATTTTATAAAGTGGTCTAAGAGTTTGACCCAATAAAGAAAATTACAAAGGGACTGAAAGCACAACTCATTCAGAGGGGCTAGAGTGGCAAAAATAATAGATTCCTATTGGAAATATATGTAATAAATTTGCTAATGGGAGTGTAATTTTGATGACATGGCCATGAATGAGACATTCTAGAGCCTTTGAGATGAGCATCATGTGGTAAAGGCCTTGGTAAAGGGATAATTATCAGTCAAAAAATTAGAAGAAGAGGAGGTCACCCCTTTAGAAGAGGAAGAGGATACCCCTCTAGTTGAGGAGGAAGAAACCCCTATAATATAGAGGCTTATGATGTAGCCACCTCTTTTATATCCATACCATACTATCCAGTGAAAGCAAACCTCTTCAAGGTATCCCAAGGTAGGGCCATCTCAATTCGGCCCTAACACACAAGCTTTTAGTCCTACAACTAGGGTTTTTTAGGTGGTAAATTTTTATTAATCTACAAATATTCCATTTTAAAAGTTAGCATTTGGCAATTTTTGTGGAGTGGCTGATAGGGTAGGATCATTTAAAATTTTGGGGTCAAATTTAATTTTGAGGAGAGGTTCTCCTAAATTTGAATATAAATTTCCTCATATAAATTTAGTTCGTTGGTACCTTGAAAGAGAATCTTGAGGAATTCACCACATACCATTGAGTGACTTTTAGAATTTTTTTAGTGGTTTATATTTTAGGTCCTAGGAGGGATTCAAGAATCAATAGTTCCTATCAAGGTATGAAATTATTTTTTTACAATATAATTTTTTAGTATTTTTAACTGTAATTCCATTTATTACTCTTTAAGTGCCATCATGGTAATTAAAAATGAGGTCATCCAATGGTAGCCTATGGGCATCCAACAATAGCCTACAAGTGTTTGATAGTAGCCTATAGGTTCTTTAATGTATATTGATGGTGTTTGATGGTAGGATATAGGTGGATAATGAGAGGCTACTTGTGGGTAGATAATGGCAAGCTACCTATAGGTCAGATAATAACATGTAGGAAGGAACCTATAGTTTATAGGTAGGCATTAGTAGTCTATGAGTGAACACTAGCAGTATGTATGTGGATGTTGGTAATTTATGGGTGGGTTCTAGTATCCTACCTTCATCTACCCATAGGTAGCCTATTATCATCCACCTACATACTACTTTCATCTACTCATATCCTACCATTAGATGCCAATAGTATATAGTTAGGTATTGATAGACTATCATCAAATTATTTCACTCATTAAATGCCATTAGATTCCTATAGGCTACCATTTAGTGCCGTCATGTATGCATTTATTGGGTGTTCATATGCATTTATGTGAGATATGGAGAAACCTTAAAATATTTATGTGATTTTCCATATGGCATTGCATGATTCACTTGTATAATGATACACCTTCCAAACTAATTAACCACTATTGTAAATCTAATTCACCTTGAGGCCTTCATAGATTTTTTATATGGTCCACTAAAATTAACCTTGACTATAATATATCTCACACAAAATAAGGTGTGTTTTTTTCACCTTTTTCCCTCCAATTTTTCTATAGTTTTCACTCCATCTTCACCCTCCATAGTTTCCACTAGGCCAACATCACTCACCACTACCCAAAAACTCCCCTAATTCATGACACTTTTCTCTACATGGATAATCACCTCCCTTACACATTTTATCACTCCCCTACCCTCATTCACCACATCAACACCCATGATGGCATAATCACCAACCACTCTTCTTTGTAGCCTCCCACCTTTTTTTCCTTCCACCCTAACCCTTCTCCTACTCATCTTTGGGGGAATAGTGTCCACTACTTCACAACAACAAATGACATTCCATTTGGGATACCATAAGGATTCCCCTTCATGGGGAAAATATTCAATCACAAGAGTAGTTCCATCAATAATTGGAAACTACAAGAAAATCTTGGGAGGCTCAGATAGAGAAAAGAAGAGGAAAGATGGCTAATGCCCTAATATTACCTCATATGTGGTCATTCTTTGACCCAGTATAATAATATTTAATGGTTACACACATGACACCCCAATTAATCAATCCCCTAGATAAAATGTGTTCAAGCTACTACTCAATACACACCATTAGCCTCAACCTCAGCCAGGTTAGACCTGCTAATAGGTTTGAATTAATGAAGGAAACATAGAAGTCCATCATTATAGACTATATAAAGGTTGGCCCATGATTAGAGAAGAAAGATTTAGAGCTCATGAGAGTAAATTCTATGGTCAAACATCTCAGTAATAAGGCCAAATAAAAAGATGTAGAGCTTAATAAAATGAGGTCCAACCTTTAGAGTCACATCGCTAATGAGAACTTGTAGATAGAATCTAGTGAATCATCATAGCTAGAAATTCAAGTATCTAGATTAGAGGAAAAGATATATGACCTAAATAAGGAGTAGGCCACAAAAAATAGGCTACATGAGAAATAAATGGAGCTTGCATAAGCCCATCAAATTCTCTTAGAATATAATGGAGTGCATCAATAATTATAGTAGCACATACAATAAGAGTCCTCAACCAAGGACCAAAAAATCTTAAAATTGAAGAATGACATCACCACATGATCCTAGACTATAGGGATCCTCCCTAGGTTATAGAACTTATATGTATCTTATTGGGAAAATATTAGAAACATGACCACAAAATTGAATCTAGTGCTTGAGTTCATAGTGGACTTATAGAGGCTAAGCTCGCAAGTGAGCACATCTATAGATCAGGTCCTTGCCTTCATATCCCCAAAATATGTACAACATGATGGATAATACATTTTAGGTAGCAAGGTTGACCAATCGAAGGTAGGTGGTAGTAAAGGTGAATGAGTTTCTAAGCTGTAATAAGGTAGCATCAAAATACAAGGCATCTCTGGATGTCTTAGATGAAATAGTCCAAAGTATAAAGGGGCACATCAAATAACTAGTCCAATTTTGACTCGTCTCTCTATTTATTATGGATAACATGATCCTCCTAAAGGAAAAAATGAAAGAGCTAATAGAGAAGAAGAAAAATGACCAGACTATCTTTGTGGCTCTTGATCAAGCATCAAATATCTTTAAAGTGAAGACCATATTATAACCTCTTTCCTAGCTAGAATTTTAAATGATGGAAATATTACAGGTCTTGAGTAACATCCCATTTAAAGATATAATCAATCTAGATAGAGTCTTCAATTATCTAAAGAAAAAGACTCAGTCCATAAATGAAGAGTGGATGCCTTTAAAGGCTACTCTTTTGAGGTTGTAAATTTGGTGAACCTCTACCCCCTTTTGTAATTTTACCTTGATCGGACCATGAAACCATAAATTTTGGGCCCTTCCATCCACAAATAGATTCCTCTTAGAGTTACCAAGAACTATGGATCATTTTTGATATTTTAGAGTTTGGAACATCTAGCATTGGGTCATAGACATGCTCGACAAAGTTTGGTAGTTGTTATTTTGGCTTGCTCTTTTCCCAGGGGTCCCTATTGAATTTTTGGCTAAGTCTCATCTCTTCCTACTACACCATATGGCATCAAATCACTCATTGTTTAAAAATATATTCTTAACTCACCCTCTAATAGTGTTAAAATGGCATGTGGCATCACTACACTTGATTTATGATAGTTTCTTTTGTTGAGACTTCAATTAGCACCATTGGTTAAGGAGAGTGGATCCCCTTTCTCTAACAAACATTCTAGGGGTAGTTCTGAAGGCAAGAATGTGTCACCATCACACTTCTTCTAAGCATCATGGGCATCATAAATATTTGTAATTATTCCATATATAGGATTCATAATATAAATTGCTCTCATGAGTTGGAGCTCCTCTTTTAGTTATAATGGACTCATCATGAGCAAAATTTCCTGCTACTAGGTACCACTTCCTCATAAGTCCACTGTACCTATATATTTAGTCCCTTTTTATTTTGGGAGGGGCTAGGAAAAGATTAATTTTTTTCATTTATCAAATATCAACCATTTTTAATAGTCTATTTTCTAAATATAAGTAGAAATAGTTACCATTTTTCATTCTACAACCTTTAAAGGTGCCCCTCATGAGATAGAATGAATATTGTATATTGTCCCCTTGAAGCCTTTTGTACTTTTTTATCCACTTAAAAATGAAGAGGATGTGGTGTTCTATGTCAAATTGAGTGGAAATTTATTCCTATTTGTTATCTTCTTTTCTCTATTTTAGTATTATTGATTCTTGTTTATGCTATAAACTTTAATTCATGCATATGCTCCTTTAATAGTTCATAATGTTTAAGTATTCAGGATAATTTATGCAATTTTAGGTCAATACTTTAATATATTTGATGTATCACATTAGTTATTTTTTATTTTTAGTTTCATTTACATTTATTCTTTCCCTTTTTACCCCAAACCAATTTGAAGATCTATATTCTAAAATCTTGGAGGTTACTTTATAGACAGCATTTGAGTCCCACACCTGTAAAT
Organism: Torreya grandis; assembly: GCA_037957365.1. Taxonomy (NCBI): domain Eukaryota; kingdom Viridiplantae; phylum Streptophyta; class Pinopsida; order Cupressales; family Taxaceae; genus Torreya; species Torreya grandis. The sequence continues at coordinate 2,812,886 of JARHVA010001749.1, read as the reverse complement.
CTTCCCATAGAAGGTTGTTCACCTAGAGTGAGAGTTTTAGGCTTCAACAATTTCCATATAAATGTTTTGATTGAAATATTTTCCCTTCTTCCTAACAAGATCTAATCTCCTCTCTTCTTGTAATATATGTTCTACTTTCCCATTTTTATCTTCTTATTCTTTTTCACAAAACTCATACATGTTTTGCATGTCTAAGTAAATCTCCTACTATCCTATGAATTTCCCATCATGGAAATTAAATTAAAAAATGATCAAACTCATCCATTTTATCATTAGTTTGTATTCATACACCCTATCTCTAGGCATGATAGATGCATATAACCCTCATATTACAAATGGTGAATTCAATTCCTATCATCATAGCCACAAAAAATAAACAACCATAATTCATTTCCTTTAAACTTCATGGAAATTTCTAAAAATTATAAACACAATATATTTAAATTCACAAAATTTTCATTTTATTAAATTATTTTGAAGTGCATTTATCCCTATCACCTCAACTATAACACAAAAGGGGAATAATGTGACCAATTTTAACAAGATCCAAAAAGCAATCAACACTATCTTAGTGTTGAAACACATAATTGATTTGCCTTACAAAAAATACAACATCATCTAATTCATGAAGAGATTTTAATGAAATCAAGATAGCTAACACAAATTTAATGATAATCAAAACATAAAATTAAATCATATACTTCACATACCATGTAAATCATGACAAGTGATGGACTTAGACAATGAAAACATGCCTAATCTACTCCCACAATAAGTAATGAAAGTAACATTATTTTCACTCTAGAAAATTATAATGTGGTGTGTGAGGGTTTGAATAAATTATTTAAATTCCCAATGCCAATATTTGTACTCCCCTCTCTGATGATATTCTCCCTCTATACAACCTATGAGGGAAGAATAGTCTTAAAACCACTTAAATCAATTAAAAGGTAGTTAGACCAAGATTATAATAATAATCAATATACAAGCTTTAATAAACTATTGTAATGTAAATCTAAAAATTAAATGATAGTCAACTAGATCATATTAGATAGTGTAAACTTACATAAATGTTATCTAGTATAACAATTGATCATGAAATGACAATATGATTTTCAATCATAAAACATACATACCTAGTTTAAACATAAAAAAATGAAAACAACAAATCATTTTTTTATAACCCATTACTAATATTTAAGTAGTTTTTTTACAATGATACTACATGTTACATCCTTCTCCCCTAAAATAAGTCATTTTTTTGATGAATTTTATTTCAAAAAATACTTTAAAGTTTAGGAAATTAAAAAAAATTAGAAAAAATATCATACACATAAATGAGGAAAAAGCCTCAATAATTACTCATAATCTTCCCATGTATCACTATCATCAAAATATTGGACCCATTGAACCTTGAATTGTGATACTTATCTATTATGTACACTGAGTTTGTGAGTATCAATTATTTTGGTTGGTTTCTAATGTGACCACCCATGAATCCTGAACCTGTAATGCATTCTAATCCAAAACATGTGTAGGATCAATAATATACTTCTTAAGATAAGATACATGAAAAACATAATGAATTTGAGCTAAAGTTGGTGGAAATTCAAGTCTATATGCTACAATATTAATCACTTATAGAACCTCAAAGGGTCCCATATATCTTGGTGATAATTTTGCTCATTTTACAAACTTAATAGCAATATTTTGGGGTTTAACTTGTAGAAAATATTTATCTCTAATTGAGAAATATATTGTTATTTTAAAATCAGCATAATTTTTATACCTATCATTGGCCTCAACCAATATTTACTTTATTAACTTTTCTTATTCTTCCATTTTTACAAGCATATTGGGTCTAAATACCACTCTATCTTCTAATTTATCCTAGATAGTTGGTGTTGTATACCTCATACCATATAATGCCTTACAAGGAGTCATTTTAAATCTAAATGGTATGAGTCATTATAAGAAAAATCAACCAATGGTATATATTCCTCCATTTATTTTTTATCCATAAAATACATCCTCAAAATATCTTCCAAATCCTAATTTATTGTATTTGTTTGCTCATCTATTTATAGATGGCAAGTTTTACTAAAGTTTAACTATGTACCCAAAATTGAATTGAGATTTTGCTAAAACCTTGAGACATTTTAGGGTCCCTATCTAAAATTAGCTTCTATGAAAAATCATACAATCTATAAACCTCTTTCATAAACCTTTTGGCAAGAATTGGTACATCATATGTTAAATTACTTGGAATGAAGTGAGATACCTTGATAAGTTTATCCACAACTATCAATACATGTCAACTAATTTTTGGACATAGGAAATCTTTAAACAAAGTACATGCTAATAAATTTTCACTTCCATTATGGTATGAAATGTGGTTATAACAACTCAACATGATACATAGGTTTAGCCTTAACTTGGTAACACTCCAAGCATATAGACACAAAATCTATTGCATCCTTTTTTATTCCCTTCTAAAAATATAATGATTTTAATTAAGATAATAAATTAGTCACTCTAAGATGTCTTAAATATGGATCATTGTGTAATTCCTTTAGAAAAATATTCCTTAAAATTTTCTTATTAGGTACATATATTCTACCATTGTACCTTACAAATCCATAATTTTCTAATTAAAATCCATGGTAACTATGACCCTGAGAATTCTTAGCCAAAGCTTTCTTAACTTGTTCATATAATTCATCTCTAGGTGAGAATTTTACTACCTAGTCTCAAAAATTACTTCTTATTGTAGCCAAAACTTCAATGTAGATTTTATTACTAAGGGCATCAATAATTTTATTCCCTTTACCCTTAATATAGTTAATGTCAAAATAGTATTAAACAAATTCTAACCACTGTCTTTGAGGAGCATTAAGGTTAGGTTGGGTAAATATGTAATTTAGTCCCAATTTATTAGTTTTAAACTCAAAAGGATTTCTCAACAAATAATTTCTCCAAACATTTAAAGCATGAACTATGATAGCTAGTTCTAGGTATTGAGGATCATAATTTACGTCATAAGGTTCCAATTTCCTTGATTCATGGGCTACAACTGAACCATCTTGCATAATAAATCCTCCTAAACCATCTCTCAATGTATTTATTATAGATAAAAAATGACCATTTGGATCTGAATTCCATAATACTAGCATTGAAGTAAGCCTCTTTTTTAGACCCTAAAAGTCTTCTTTGCACTTATCAAACCAAATAAAATAGTGTTCTTTTCATTGAATTGAGGTGATTAGTTAGATATATTGGATAAATTTGGTAAAAAATTCCTATATTACCCTACTAAACCCATGAAACTATGCACATCATACACATTTTTTGGGTGCTATCCAATCCACAATGGCTCTAATCTTAAATGGATCCACTAAATTTTCTTTTTTAGAGATAATGTGTCCCAAGTATTGTGCTCTTTGAAATAAAACACAATTAAATAATTTCCCATAGAGTTTATTCTTCCAAAAATGCTATGAGAATAAACAAAAATGTTTAACATTTTCTTCACTTTTGGAATAGATGAGAATATCATCCAAATATAATAGCACAAACTGATCAATGTAATCTCTAAACACATTGTTCATGAGGTTTATTAATATTACAAGTGGATTCTTTAGTCCAAAAGTAAGTACTATGAAATCATAATGACCATAACAAGCCTTGAAAGTTATTTTTGGAATATATTCATATCTAATTTTAAGCTTATGGTACTCAACACAAAGATAAATCTTTGAAAAGACTATCTTACCATGTATTTGATCAAAAAAATCATCAATGTGAAGTAAAGGATACATGTTATTTATATTTTCCTTATTAAGCATATGATATTCAATGTATAAATTAAGGGTTCCATCCTTATTTTTTACAAATACTATAGGTGTACCCCATGGTGAAACACTTGGTTGAATCAACCCTTGGTCCAACATATACTAAACGTGTACCTTTAACTCAATCAAATCACTTTTTGTCATTATGTAGGTAGCCTTAGATTATGGTTATGACCCTAGAAGTATATCAATAGTTAAATAAAATTACCTTTTGGAGGTATCCCTTGTAATTCCTCTGGAAAAACATCTTGAAACTCTTGGAAAAAATAATAGTCTTCTAGTTCTTTGGCTTCACCAATTTCATCTATTTTGACTAGGAATGTTTGTCATCCCTTTCATTGACCCTTTTTCAACTAAAATACTTAAATTTGCCTTAGTTTCAAATTTATCTAATCTCTTTATATTTGGGTTTGATTTTCCAAATCATTTAAATGTTTAACCTTCCTAAGAAAATAATCAAATTTGGCTTTATGTTTAGGGAGCTAATTCACTCCTAGGATCACATCATATGACCTTATTGGTACTGCATAGAGATCAAAAACCATAGTGAAGTCTAATAATTTTATTTAGTCTCAAAAAATAATCTATCAACCTTGACCTTAGATTCATTCCCATAGTAAACTAACCAAGCATTTACCATAAATCCAACTTTCCTAGATATTTTACTTAACACTATAGGAGAGCTAAAGCATTCATTATCTTATGTACCTATCAAAATAGAAATGGGTTACCCAAAATAAGTACCTGATACTTTAATGAGAGAGTCTTGATATTTATCAATTGATGTGTGAATACACTACTAAAAGGTTCCTTATTGAGATGTAGAGGTGGGAGAATTCTTGTTTATACCATATGTCTTCCATTGAGGACAAGCAATGGCATAATGGTCTCCATATGTAATAAAATATTCCATGTGATCATTTCATCTCATCTTTATTAACAACCTTGAATCCTTATTTTGAACTACCTCATAGTTTCATATTCCCTAAAGCATTAATGAATATCACATTTTGGCTATTAGGTTAGTTCTTGGAATTCCCATTCGATTTCTAGTCATTTTTCTTGAAGGTTGTCTTGGAACTTCAAAACTTGTTTTTAAATTTTTATCTAACCTTAGTTAGTGGCTTCATTTTTTTTTCTTACTTAACTACCTTCCCAAAGACTTGGTCCATGGTGGCTGGTCCATGCACATCCACTTCATAGCCAATTTTGGGTTTCAATCCCATAATGAAAATTTTGATCTGAAAACATTCATCTTTATGATACTATAGAACACACTTCAAGATATTTGTGAAATAATCCTAGTATTGATTTATCAACCTATCCCCTTACTTTATATTATGTAAATTTATTAATTTCTAATCAAAATATAGTTGAGGTAGCCATTTTACTCTACAAAGAGTCACAAACATCTCCCAAGTGGTGGTGGTGGAATCAAGGTTCATCTCAAGATTATTATTATCCAACCAAGTTGCTACTTCACTAGTTAGTTATTAAGCTCCTCAAATATCCTTAGTCACCTTAGAATAGTTATGAATCTCAAACTATTTTCTATTTTAGTGAACCAATCTTCAGCTCCATCACCCTATATTATACCATCAAACTTGGGTGGGTTCACTTTCTTCATATCACATGCAAGATATGTAATTAATTAAAATTTAGCCACTTTATAACCTTCATTATGCCCTTTATCCTGAGGCTATTCACATTTAGTAGGTGGTTCTTATAGATCCTCTTATTTATCTTCTTTTTCAATTCCATGAACTTCTCACTCTAGATGTGTTATCCTATCTCTAGTCTCATTCATGAAAGTGACTATCTGATTGAGTTTTATAACTTACTCTACTATTATTGGATTAAGATCATATTGAGGGTTAACATTTAAATTCCCCTCACCACTCAATTTATATCATGCCATTATCCTCATTGAAATTAAAATAAAATTTTTATGTAACTGGACTCTTTAGATATGATAATTAAAACTTCACTTTGACATCATAATGTTAGGACCTTAATGGGTTACATAAGAGTTACACAATTTTAAAATATACAAATGGTACTATTGACCATTTTTACCATAGGCCAAAATGGGTCAACCCCAATATAGTCAAAATCTTGTATAGGGGATTTTTATAATGCTATGGTACATGATTTTAGTCCAATTGATGTCATTTCATATACCATTCTAGTCTTGGTCATGGTCTAGCTTGTTCTTTATGCCATTTGATATATTAGGATTCATTTTAGGGACATATATGCAAGTGGTATGTATAAATGGTGATAAATGAAAGATATGATCATGGAAAGGGTCTGTATAGGCCTCAAGAAGTTCATCTAAGATTTTAAAGATCAACTAGAGACTCAAGAACAAGCTTTGTGAAGCCAAACCATCATTAGGACATCATATAGAAACTAAAATAGAAAAAATTTATTGTATAATTTATAAATATGCTCAGGAAGCCATAAAATCCAAAATATTATAGTGTCATGGATTTTTTCATGCCAAAATCATCCTCTAAAATTTTCAAGTCTATATGAGCTTTTTGGATCAAGTTATGAAGCTTGAAAGTTGAACCAATAGAGTATGACACCCACGAAAATGTCAAAATAAAGCTTGAATAAATTTTATGGTTGCATGAACATCAATGATGTTCACATGAATTTCATTTGATAATATCATGGACATCAATTTTAAGCTCTTAAAGTAACCATTAAATTTCAAACAGTGGGTCCTAAAAAATCTAACAGTCTACATTAAATCATACATCTTTATCCAATGGTGTGAGATGAGTCAAATAGTTAAAGAGATTGAAATATTGACACATGGTGTAAATGCATGAGCTGACAGATTGATAAAAGATCTTAAAATCAAAAATGGGGATACTATGTGGTATAGGCTTGGATAGAGTTGATAAGTTAAGGGAAAAATCAATGAATCATGATCATTCATATCGAGTAGGATCAATGGTATGGGATGATTCAATGAGTCAATGATATGGGTTAGATATTGATAATAAATGAAATTAAATGTTGAGAAGCCAAGGGACTTTCAAAACTCAAACTGAGAACTAGTGTTTTGACCAAAGTAAATAGGTTTTATAGGTTTATCATTCTTCCATTAGAGATTGATCTAATATGATGAAAGGGACACATTGATGTAGTTAGGTATAAAGAACATAAAGGGGCCACCATAAAAGCTTAAAATAGATCTCTAGTTCAAATATTTGAAGGTTTTAGTGTCGTTTTATGATTGTGTTCACTTTATTTAAATAAGGGTCCATGCATATATGAATTATTAGTTCCAATAATGAAATAATGGGTCTATGTGAAATTAATAAAAACTAGGCATCAAGTAGATTGTCATTAATATGATGACTATAGGAAAAATAATAGTCTAAGATTGGTTTTCTGACTATAGTGGACATATGAACATGGGGATGAGGTTGAGCATGATTTAACTTGAACAAGAGCTATAATTTTAAAGGATGCCATGAAGGCATACATGTATGCCCTAATGATTTCATCTCTAGGACCAACTGCATGTAAGGGACCCTTCTCTCCACTTTTGCTTGCCATGACAAATAAAAAAAGATTAGTTAACAATGAGATAAAGCTCTAACAGATTGATCTAATTATCATAGCTACATTAATGCTAAGACTTAGCTTAGAATCACTTCAATCCACCACTATAATCATTACGGAGTATCAATGAGGGAATAATACAACTGTTTTAACTACTTGAGATGACTTGAATCATTCATTGAGTTATAAAGAAGCATACTGGTAGAGGAATTTGTAACTATGATTCAAATGAGGTTAAACTCATTTTGATTCCCCTTGGGACTTTTTTTTCTACTTCTCCCTAAATACTATAAGTAGCTACCATTTTAGCCTTTGAAAAAAAGAGCACACCATGTATGGTAAAGCCCTACTAGACTGATGTCATATTTTGGTTTTGAGAATTAATGCAAGTCTATTTCTAAGTTTTAAACAATTGTCTAAGTCTACAAGTGATGTGTGGTGATGATAAGTGATAATTCTCTATCCTTCCTTCCCTTATCCTTTCATGTTTGAGCAAGAGTTCCTACTCTACTAGGTCATATAGAGTGTAGTCTAGTGTGTAAATCTTTTTAAAGTGTAAAATTATCCTTGGAGTGTGAAATCTACCCTCTGGTTCATTTACTTTGTGTTGATGCTCAAATCTCATCTATATATTAAAATTCTCATGTTAGAACCCATTAAAGACTTAGAGACTAGTTTGTATGCCTTGTTTCATCATTGTAGAAATATGAAGGTCATGTGGAAGACATTTTGGTGCATTACCTCCATTAGATTAGGTTTAATTCATGCATTATCTAACTCTTTCTCTCATAAGTAAGTAGTATTTTGAGTAATAATCATTACTCTATATATTCAGGGAGCTAGCCCTTAAATCTAGAGGCTCATTTCCAATATAGGTATACCCGCATACTTGGAAATTTTCCCATGTTTCCCAAATCTATAAGAATCCTACACAACTTCTTCTAGGGTAGAGATTTGGTGACAATAATTATATCATTGTTGATGGGACCCATTATCATTAAGATAACTTGTTAAGGTGAACTCTAGGTTTGACAAACATTAGCTATAAATTGGTGTGCTACTCAACATTTAGTGACTCCTTCAAGGTAAAATTGGTTCTAGACAATTTTTTTTATAAAATTACCCCCATAATTCATGGTCCTCACTAGTTCATCCTCTACTAAAACATCCAATCCTATTAACCCACCCATTCATCCTAAAATCCCTCTTCTAATTCAGTATCCACATCCTAATCTACCATTTGAAGAATGAGTAGACTTTTCTAGGGAAGAAGAGGTTGAAGAAGTTAAATACATTTAATAATAATACATGAATAGACCTCATGATTTCCTTACCTTCAATACTAATAATCCAATTCACCTTCACACATGTGATGCCATTCCTCCTAATGCAATAAAAGGTGTGCCCACATTCAATGGCAAGATTCATATCACACCTAGTGAACACATTAGATATGTTTCCTACTTTTGTAGTTTCTAAAATATTGTTCAAGAGAATATTACCATTAGGATCATTTTCATGTCCCTTAAAAGGAAAGATCTTGATTGGTATAGGACTCTAGAAGGTGGATGCATCACAACATGGGATGAGTTTGTAGTGTCGTTGACTGCCAAATTTGGAAATGAAAGTGACCATGCTTCTCTCATACATCAGCTCAACATGATAAAAAGGGGACCCAATGAACAATGTATGACTTCAACAAAAGGTTTTAGAAGACTTGGCATAGATTTCCTCCTCCCATGAGACCACCTGCTAGCTTTGTGTTCCTTACTTGAAATCCATTGGGACTAAAATTACTATCATGCATCAATCTATGGGAGATTCAACTCTTACTTAAACATAGGATATTGCTATCAAAGATAAGAATAGTCTCATCCAAGATAGAATATTGCTTCATAAAATTTCTATGCCTCATTTATCTTATAATTTTGTTAATACTCCAAATGTGGCTCAAAATCCTAAGGCTAATACCATAACTAAGGTTGTTCATAGGCAATCAAAAAATAATGTTGATTGGAAATAAAAGTTTCTATCCTTAGAGGCTCAAAATAGACAAGCTAATATGAAACAAGGTTCCCATCATAATCCTTACCCCTATCAACAATATTATGGTCAACAATATGGAAGAGGAAGAGGCCAATGGTAGCCTAATCCTAATAGGCCTACTAATGCATACTATCCTAACTCTACCACCAATGAAAGGAAGATGGTACCATTTCATATAAATTTTGTGTATGGAGAATATTGGTAGCAAGACCAATTTAGGGATGCCAATGAGAATGGAGAGGAGGCTCTAGTGGTCAAGGAGTAGTTACTCCCCTCTTATAAAATGAGGAGGAGGTGATGATGTAAGTTAATGAGGATTGCCAACCTCAAGGAGATATCTTCACCAATTTTTTGGTTGAAGACACTTTTGTGCTATATGAAGGAGCCTCTATTATAGAAAATATAAGGGCCAAGATGAAGGCTCTAAGAGGTGGCAGTAGCATACACATAGGCTCATCTAATCCTCTTGTCAAGAAATAAGACATAATTATAAGTGTGCTAGCTCCAAAATCTCCTATAACTCCAACAAGTCAAAATGTGGTAAGGTATGTTCAAGGTTCCACTATTCCTAAAGTTCCAATAAATTATTTACCTCTAAGGACACAAGAAAAGGTGATTACTAATGCTCTAAACATAGTGGATTCCATGAAAAGTGCCAAAGCTTCTATCTCCTTGTGGGATATGCTTCATATTCCTGGTTAAAAATAATTGTTACAAGATAAATTATCCACTATTCCTACTAGTAATTCATATTTGAATCAAATTAAGATTGAGAAAGCTCTAGCATTTTACCTCACTCTCATAGTGGGTGATAAATTGGTTCACAATTACATAGTTGATAGTGGAGCCTCTTACATCAGTCATGCCCAAAGTTGTAGCTGATAAGTTAGGCCTACAATATGAGACTCATATCAAAGGAGTGCTCTATCTATATGGTAGACCTACTAATACCATAGGGATAATAAAAAAATTGAAGGTTTTCTTGCATGATTATCCTAGACTTCCTATCCTTCAAGATATAGTTATTGTTGACCTCCTAACTCACTTTGTAATCTACCTATCAAGAGACTCTACATAAAATAAAAGTCCTTATTATACTTTAGGACAAGGTATGGGATCAAATTGATCATTATAATTCAACATATTATAGGGTTTCACATTGAACCTTACATTGAAACCAGTTCTAAATTGAATTCCAATGTTCATGAGAAGGAGGAATCTAATGTGGATGATGGTGATTTTAAACTTGAGGGAATTTTTTATCTATTTTTGGATGAGTATGGTATAGATTCATATAGGCATGATCCTTAAGAATACTTTGAGAAAACTAATCTTGGGACTTACATCATGCATAAGGAGCCATTTGAAGGAGTTGAGGCAAGTATCAAAATTCTCATGTTGTTGAGTGAAACTATCTGATTCATGAGTATGATGATAATAGGTTGATGAATCTAATTGAGCACCATAGTGGGAATATTGATTTTTTCATTCCCACTATTGATTAATATGCTTTGGATGATGGCACTCATGAATAAGAGATGGATGAATTATGGACGAGATTTGAGGCCATATGTTAATAATTTGACAAAATTGGTAATACTCCTCCCAATAAATGTATGTCTAATGTGATTACTGTTGAAACTAATTAGTAGGCTCCCAAGAGTTTTATAAAATATGAAATTAAGGGGAATATTTCTAAGGAAGATGGACATCAATCTCTATTCAAAAGGCTATAGTTTAGAGGGAGCTAGTGAGGTCAAGGTAGAAGTTGTCATGCCTAGAATATAGTTAGGAGATCCATCTAGTATTGATCCATGTTCAAAGGGTTTGGATCATAAATAAGAATAAATGTATTATCCCAAGCATCAATTATATCTTGTGAAAAAATATAGAAAGGTTGAGGTAGCTATCATCATTCCTATTCTATAGTATGAGGAATGTATATTAGATATGACAATGATCAAGAGGATTGCATCTCCAACCAAGGCTCTTAGAGAGAAATAAATATCATTCATGATGGTACTATATATTTCAATTGTATACCTATGAATATTAAAAGGTGATAGGATTCTTGATCACCTACATATGAAAGTGATTGGTGAGGATCGTGTTCCTCATTCTAGGTTGCCTTCATGGAGTGATAAAGATGATAGGGGAACTATTTTTAACCTTGGTTAAGGTATGATCATATGTTTCACCTCAAGATGAGGTTTTTCAAATATTAAATTAGGTGTGTGTTTCCTTTGTTGTGTGTTGTGTTCCAATAAGTGATCCTAAGCACATGTGTGTTTCTTGATTTTTATCTTGTTCCTATTGCTTTATTATATTTTGTGTACTATTTAAGGAAATTTATATGTCCATCCTGATGTACATGTGACTCCATATCCTAATGGATAGGATTATGCAATTGGTCATGTCATAAGAAGCATGCCACCCTTGGGAAATCTTCAAGAATGTTGACCATTTTTACCATAGGCTAAAATGGGTCAACCCCCTATAGTTAGAATCTTGTATAGAGGATTTTTATAATGCCATGGTGCATGATTTCAATCTAATTGATGTCATTTCATATACCATTCTATTCTTGATCATGTTATAGCTTTATCCTTGTTAAATTAGATATCTTAGGAGTCATTTTAGGTACATATATTAGAAGTGGTAGGTCTTTATGGTGATCCATGCAATACAAAATCATGGAAAGGTTTGTAAAGGCCTCAAGAAGTTCATCTAAGCTTTGAAAGATCAATAAGTGGCTCAAAAACAAGATTTGTGAAGCTAGACCATCATCAAGACATCACATGGAAACTAGAATAGAATATATTTATTTTATAATTTATAAATATGCTCAAAAATATACATGAGCCAAAATATTTCAATGCCATGGAGTTTTTCATGCCAAGATCATCCTCTAAAATTTTTAAGTCTATGTGAGATTTATGGCTCATGTTATGAAGCTTCAAATTTGAACCAATAGAGTAAGATGTCTATGTAAACATCAAAATAAAGCTCGAGCAAAACCAACTCTTTTGATATTAAATTTGATGGTTACATGAACACCAATGAAGGTCATGTGAACATCATTTAATGAGAGCACGGACATCAATTTTAAGTTTGCTAAATAGTTATTCAATTTAAAATAGTGGGTCTTCACAAATCTAATAGTCCATGTTACATCATACATCTTGATCCAATGATGTGAGATGAGTCAAATAATAAAGGATCTCAAGAGATTGACATGTGGCATAAGTGTGTGAGTTGATAGATTGACATTGGATCCTAAAATCAATGTAACGCTGATAAGTGGCATAGGCTTGGATAGATTTGAAAATTCAAGGCAAGATCAATGATTCATGATCATTTGTATTGAGTAGGATTAATGGTTTGAGATGGGTTAATGAGTCAATGATCTGGGTTAAATATAGATGACCAATAAAATTAAAGGTTGAAAGACAAGGGACTTCTAGAAGTCAAATTGAGAACTAGTTTTTTGACCAAATTAAATAAGTGTTTTTGGGTCATCATTATACCATTAGATCTCAATATAATTCCATGAAAGGGACACAATAATGTATTCATATACAAACAACATAAATGGACCACTATCAAAGCTTAACATAGACCTTTGGTTCAAATATTTGAACTTTGTAGTATCCTTTTATGATTGTGTTTGCTTTCTTTAAAGAAGGGTCCATGCATATATGAATTCTCAATTTTGACAATGACATAATAGGTCTATGTGTACCTAATAGGAATTGGGCATCAAGTAGTGTGTCATTAATATGATGACTATGGGAAAACCAATAGTTTATGATTGGTTTTCCAACTATACTGGACCTATGAACATGGGGATGAGTTAGAGCATGATCTATCTTGAAAAAGAGCTAGAATTTTAAAGGATGCTATGAAGGCATACATTTAGGACCAAAAATTTTCATCTCCAAGACCAGATACATGAAAGGGACCCTTCTCTCCACTTATTCCCACCACAAAAAACCAAAACAGTGCAATTAGCAATGAGATAAGGCTCTAAAAGATTGATCCAATTGTCCTAACTATATTGATTATAAGACATAGCTCAGAACCATTTGATCCCACTATTGTAACAATCAAGGAGCATCAATGAGGGAATAATGCAATTGTTACAACTGATTGAGATGACTCAGATCAATTAGGAAGTTCTAAAGAAGCATACTAGTAGAGGTAGTTGTAACTATGGTTCAAATGAGCTTGAACTCATTTTGATTCCCCTTGGGACTTCTTTTTTTCCCATTTCTCCCTCTCAAATTCTATAAGTATTTTCCATTTTGGCCTTTTTAAAAAAGAACACACCATGTATGGCAAAGACCTACTAGATTTATGCCATATTTTGCCTTTGAACATTAATGCAAGTTTGTTTCTAAGTTTTGAATAATTGTCTAAGTCTGAAAATGATGTAAGGTGATGAGAAGTGATAATTGTCTATCCTTCCTTCCCTTATCCTTTCATGTTTGAGAAATATTTCATATTCTAATAGGTCATATAGAGTCTAGTCTAGTGTGTGATGTTTTTTCAAGTGTAAAATTATCCTTGGAGTGTGCAATCTACCCTCTAGTTTATTTGCCTTGTGTTATTGCTCACATCTCACCTCTATATTTAAATACTCATGTTAAAACCCATTACAGACTTAGATACTAGTTTGTATGTCTTGTTTCATCATGGTATAAATATGATGGTCACATCAAAGACATTTTTGTGAATCACCTCCTTTAGATTAGGTTTAGTTCATGCATTCTCTAACTCTTTTCCCCATAAGTAAGCAATAATTTAAGTGATAATCATTGATCTATATATTCAAGGAGTTAGCCCTTAAATCTAGAGGTTAATTTATAATATAGGTACACCCACATACATGGAAATGTTATCATGTTGCCTAAATCTAGAAGAAGCATAAACAACTTCTTCTAGGGTGTGATATTTGGTGATAATAGGTACACTTATACAATTATTAAAACTATTTGTAAAATTACTATTTGACCATCCACATTCATCTAGGATGGATCTGTATTCACTCTTGGAAGTGTTGACAACATTATTTGAGAGGAACCTATAGGTGAGGAACTTATATTATTCAACTTATTTTTCCACACACTACTCCTACCTTCTTATGCCAATAGATATTTTTAAAATCAACTTTCATTTTACTGGTGGATTTCCTTGATAGATTGATAATATCATATCCTTAAGGAGCTATTTTTTGCTTAATTATATTTTATGAGATCATCTATATTCATATTAAGTTAAAGTGACATGGGTTTTTTTTTTGTCACCATCATGCTTAAGTAATCTATTTTGTGCATATTTTTAAACTATTTTAGTAACTTGGATCTCCCATCACCACCAAGGCCATATTATATTATTTTTCAATATTTTATGTGTATCTTCACAATTTTTTATACATGGTGACACTATATTAAATATTAAAGTGATATTTTGGTAAATCCCAATGTTAGTTTGTCTTATTTGATAGTTTGACAATATCCTTTAGCTTTATTCGGAGTTATTATCTTAAATATAATGTTAGCTTGTAAGTGTTGGTTAATGTACTTCATACACCCATGAATATTTTTTGTGTCACTCCAAAAAAGTTAAAACTATAATGTGTGTGTGAGCATACTAATTTGGGTATCATGTACCTTGCTAACCCTTAGTTCATCACATATTTATTTCAAGGAAGTTTATCTTGTATTCATTTTGGTTAACTCTTTTATAATTTTAACACTTTATGATAGTCTCCTTTTTGTAAAGATTTATTATGGTGAATACATTGTCAGTTTTATTTTGTGGTTGAGTAATGGATCTAGACCACTCATGTATATTGGAGTTTGTGAGTGAATTTCCACCCACAAAAATTCTTATTTTATTTGTATTATACATGGGTACCTAACATGAACTAATAACTAGGGCCCATCTTTTATTCTTCCTTAATTATTCACTTATGGGAGGGTATTTGAGTATTATACTTATCCTTTAGTATTTCTAGGCTCTAATTAGGAAATATTTATTTATTATTAATTAATATTATGAATTAATTACTAGCACAACACTTGTAATGAACCAAAATTAGATTTTTAAGTGATAATGCTTATCAATTTTATGTTATATATTTGGAATGTTCTAGGTGTGACACAAGTAGAAATATATTATAGGGTTAAATTTTCAGTTTCTTCTCTCTCTCCTAGTTAATAAGAACACGTTTACTTGTGTGAAAAAGAAAGATCAAAGAGAGCATGTTATAATGTTAATATTATATTAATATTGTATAAATTTTACATTAATCTATGTGTATGGATTATAATATTATGTTTATTTTTATATGATATCCTAGGTAACGAGTGTTCATCACTCTGATGCAAGTTTTATTTTTGGGGTTTTCTATGTTTGTGTACAATTTTATTGTTTTTATTATTTGTGAGATTTGTATGTGAAAAAGATAAAAGTTGAATTTTTTTTGGCTATAACTAAACTAAAATTTTATCTATATACATTTTATATAATATGTAATCTACTATTATTTGATATCTTTTAGGTATGGATGCAACTATAAAATATTTTGATGAATTTTCAATGCAAAGAAGAGAGATGAATTATTTTTTATGTTTTTCATGAATGAATATTTTTTAATGAAAATTAATATAATAAAATAAAAAATATATCATAATAAAAAATACCAAAATAATTAAGAAAAAATCCTCCATCCTGACAAAGTAGAAATTAGATGAAAAAGATGAGTTAGGTTGAATTATTGATCCTTAAGTAGCTATATCCTTTATATATCTCAATGAACTACCATAAAACTCTCCCATAAGATGGATCAAAAATATATACATGAAACATAAAAAGTAAAGATAAATATAAATAGTGGTTGGTTTCTCATGAATGACAATGTATTAAGTTACAATTTGGTGGGATTCTTTCTCTAACTGATATGGGTGACTAGAAGATTACGATGAAACTTGAGCCAAGTTTTTAAAATAAATAGAAGGTACTTTGTGTCTCTCTATAAATTTAAATCTCAAATCTATAATGAAATTTTTAGATCTAAAAATCAAGTAAAATGGAGTTACTCGTAAGGGTGGAGTTGAGGTTGCATGTAAGAAATAATTGAAGATTTAGTAAAATTTAGAGTTAGCTTGGAGGTAGATAAAATTCATCTAAACATGAGTAAGAGTGTATTAGAGAATTTATAAGGTTAATTCAATAGAAAATGATAGAAAATGTGACCAATATAATATAAAAAACATCAAAATTCATTTACCAAGGGTCATTTTGAAAACACATGAAACCATGGTAAAACTAACAATATTTATAGGAAATGGTTACATAATTACCATGTGATGAAGGAAAATCACTAACTCATTATATATATTGGTATATTTCTCATGTTTGAGTCTTTTTAGAGTCATCATAGGTCATAGGAGGTCTGTAGGAAACATTTTTAGGTGTTATGAACTTGTCAAATTTTAAATAGAGGTGCATTGGCATTTTCCCACCAATTTCTTCATTTTAAACTTTTGAACTTTTTTGCCTAAGGTTTTGGGCTATAGTCATGTTGGTATAAGTTTTAAATAGTATATATTTGTGGTGAAGACCTTCAATTAATTCAAGGGTACCTAATTACACAAGTGACTTATCCATTTAGTCACCTTGAAACTTATATTAGTAGTTAAGCTAGTTAAGAACACTCTCAATAAACAAAAAGGGAGTTAGATAGTCAGTTAGGTTAGATATGCCATATAAAATAACTTGTATGCATGTTGGAACTAGTTTTTAGAGGTGTTTTAAAAGTTTTATGGTCACCTACCTCCAAAATAACTAAAAAAATATGTTTCTAATTTGAAGATTAATAAGTTGTAGACCCTATTTTGTTAATATTTTATATTCTGGACTAAGACTTTTTTGATTGAAAAACAAGATACTGAGCATGGTTGTTTTTTATACTTGTATTTTTTGGTAATTAAATTTTTATTAATGTTAGAGTTTCTATGAGTTATTGACTTGTGTTGTACACATGTTTTCTGACACTCAATATAGAACCTAGGCACTCTATTCCTACATACACAATAAAACCAAAAGCCTATGAGAAATGGTAAAATGAAGTGTCTTAAGGGGATTTAATGGATGATAAAGGTGTATGGGAACTTAATATACATATAATAATTTTTATATTTTTATGAAACCCTTTAGGAAGTTGAATTAATAAACTTTTCCCTCATAGTCCTATAGACCACTGTATTCTTAGACATAGTCAAGCAAAATTTTGAGATAAAAACGTGAAAAAAGGAAATGGAATGATATTAAATTTTTTGAAAAGGAATTATTGAAGTAATGTAATCCTCAAAAAATATTAATAATTATTTAAAAATAGATATAAATCTTGAAAACCAATTTAAGACCTCGGCCAGTGACAATCATAGGAAACCCTATTCTAGGTTTTTGAATTTCAAATCCATGTTGTAAAATGTTTAACTAATGTAAAAATATAAAATTTATGAAAATGTAGGTATTAATGTGATTTAAATTATTTTTAGGGTTTTAAATATGAACAAGTATAGTATAGTATGATTTAGAAGGACTGAGTGTAAGATAAGGTAATGGGAGGCCTAATAGGCTTAAATAGTGATACAAAAGGTCTTAGAAAAATGGTTTAGTAGATGATTTGAGTATAAATAATTTTTTAAGTGGAATAATAGGATATATTATATCCAAAAATAGGTCTATTTTCTTGAGTTAATTTTTTATATGACCGTACAAGGGAAAAAAGACTTCAAAAAGGGCTACTAAGAATGACAATCAAAAGAGAGAAGAAGGGTGTGATGTAAATGTTTGAATAGAGGAACCTTGTGGGTGGAACTGATCCAAAAATTAGAATTTTTGGTTGAAAAATATTTCAATAACACAAAAATAACATAGTAACAATGAATACTTTGAGAAGAGATGTTTTATTACTCAAGATCACAATACAACTATATGCTTATCTCTGGGAAGAGATGTTTGATTTCCATTTCAGGTTAAATTTTAATTTATACACATTTTGAATGTAGGAGGAGGATGTGGAAGGTCACCAATATTGAGGGAGATCAAGTGGTTCAACTTCCATGATTTAAAACAATATAGAATTCAAGGAACTACTATTTGTAGAAACTTACTATTTTTATATTACACTACTAAAATTAAAATTTGGGGCACTTCCATTGGGTTTTCGAGGGTCAAAATCTATTGAGTCATACATGACTAAAATATAGTTGAGTAGTTTATTTAGTATATATATGTTTCTTACAAGCAATCATGATATCCATTTTTGAAAAATTATCAACTACAACAAAAATATAGTCCTTGCCATGTTTTGAAGTGGGAAAACCTGAGAGAAAATCCATTGAGATAGATTCCCAAGGCTTGGTTGGTTATGTTAATGGAATGTACAATCCTTTCTTCTTATTTTTTGGCTTGTATATCATAGATGGGGTGAAATATTTAAGATACCTTTCTAC
The DNA here is from genome assembly GCA_037957365.1 of Torreya grandis. Lineage (NCBI taxonomy): Eukaryota > Viridiplantae > Streptophyta > Pinopsida > Cupressales > Taxaceae > Torreya > Torreya grandis. The sequence goes on along the minus strand of JARHVA010001749.1, from coordinate 2,793,880 downwards.
ATCCTTTCACATATGGGGTTAGTAGATGTGTTTTTTAAGAACTGCCAATGTCTTTTGTACACCAAAGTGTCCAGTTGTGCTATTGAAATATGCTTCCCATATCATATTCTATTGTTCTATATCTAGAACATAGATGTTCCCCATATGACAGAGTACATTATCTTGCAAATTAGAAATAGAAACACGTTTACCTTTTTGAAGCACCTGATATGTATCAACAAAGGTAGGATCTACTTCATACAGAGCATCCCAAGTGGTAGTCTCATGTCCGCACAGGTCAAGAACTATTGTGAGTTTAGTAACTGGTGGGTGGATCAGATAATCTACTTTTATATTTGAGCTCCCCTTTTTGTGTTTGATTATCAGATGGAATTGATGAAGATATGTGGCCCACTTTTGGTGCCTCTCATTTCACAATTTTCTCTATGTCTAGATGAATTCTAATGGTCTATGGTCAGTGTGGATGACCATCTCTTTACCCAAGATGTTGTGTTTCCATTATTTCTAGGCTTGCATAATGGCATATATCTCCTTATCATATGTAAGATATTTCCTAACTATACTAGTGAAAGTTTCACTATGATATGCAATAGGATGGCCATGTTGCATGATAATAGCTCTCATGGCATATTCAGATGCAACTGTCATCAACTCAAAAGGTTGATGAAAATATGGCAAGGTAAGAATAGGGGCTGAGAAAATTCTATTCTTCAAATTCTTAAATTCCCTTTATTATATTTCACCCCACTAAAATTTAACTTTAGCTCCTCCTTTAGTCACTTGGGTTAGTGACCAAGCAACATGTGAAAATCCAAGAACAAGCATGTGATAGAAATTTGCAAGACCCAAGAAGCTATGATGTTTTGTGAGGGTCCTTGGTGTAGGCCATTATTTAATGATTTAAATCTTTTCTATATCAACATGGACCCCTTCCTCATTCACAACATACCCAAGGTACTAAATTTTTTACATCCAGAATGTGCATTTGTCAAGATTTGCAGACAACTTGTGCTCTTGAAGAGTTTGAAGCACCTTATGAACATGTTTCAGATGTTCCTCCCATGTTCTAATATAGATGAATATGCCATCCAAGTAGACAAACATGAATGAGTTGGTGAAGGGTCACATTATGTCATCCATCATCCTCATGAATGTTGCATGTGCATTAGTTAATCCAAAAGGCATAACCAACCATTTGAAGAGCCCCTCCTTAGGTTTGAATATGGTCTTCTAGACATTGGTGGGATCGATGGGAATTTGGTGATGGCTAAATTTGAGATCAATTTTAGTGAAGAAATTTTCACTAGAGAGTCAGTCCAATAGGTCATCAATCCTTGGAAGAGGGTAGTGATTCTTCACAGTGATTTTATTCAGGGCTTGATAGTCTATGCAAAGCCTCCATGTTCCATCTTTCTTTGGTACCAAGACAATTATGATACCACAGGGTGAATAGCTTGGCTTGATGTGACCTTTTTGGATCAATTCTTTAATCTATCTTTTTATCTCATCATTCTTCAAAACTAATCTGTGATACACAAGACAATTAGGCAAAGGTGACCCTAGGATCAAATTGATAGAATTTTTTACCTAGCAATGCAGTGGAACTCCTATGGGTAACTTGAATAATTCATCATATTCTCTTGTGATTTTTTCCATCTACTTCTGTTATTGTGTTGATTGTGTAGTCAATATTGCAACATCAGCCTTCTTGGATTTCTATGGTTTGACCACCATGAGAATGAATTGCTTTGTCTTTTCCACCAATCTTTTACATTGCTTGGCACTGATCAGGGAGACAGATGTGAGAGGTGGTACCTTTGGTTCCATGTAACACCATGTTCCAAGAGTGAGGATGATTCTTCAATTTCATGATTCATAGATGCCATGTTGATCATACATAAATGACTGACTAAGGAGTACATCACAAACATCTAGATTGACCACATCACACAAGATTTTATCTTAGAATGTTTTATTACATATGAGATAATTCACTGATGGGTGACATAGAGATCTATCCCGAGGTTCAACCATCTAATATTGTATGGCTTTGGGTGAGGCTTCATGGATAGATTTATACTTTTCACAACTTTAGTAGAGATTAAATTCTTTTGATTCCCACTATCAAGAATGAAATGTAGAGGCTTACCTTTTACCCAAAATATGGAGTGGAACAATCTTTCCTTGTCATCTAGCCTTTCCTCATGGGTCTGTGATGAAGTGATGATGGTGTCAGGCTCAACATCTATAATCTCTTCTTCATCCTCTTTAACTATAGTTTATTTATGAGACAGAGTATTAGATGTCAAGTATTGTGATTCAAAAAGTAGTGACTTGATGGCTCGACATTCTTCTTTGGAGTGAGTTCTAGTTTTGTGGTAATCACACCATTTTACATCCTTCCCCTTCTGGGGTTTCTTATCTTAAAACTCCTTTTTCTTCTAATTTTGGCCTCGTGTTTGACCTTCCTTATCACTTTTCTATTTTAAGGGTTGACTTTTTGTATTCCTTCTACCATGCTTTTGCTCAATCTTCACTACAAACTTGTATGCCTCACAGAAGGTTTCCAAATTAAAGAGTTCCATTTCCCCTCATATGTATCATTATAGTCCACCATGATATTTTAGAGTCTTATGTTTCTCACTTTCTTGGATGCCCAATCTTCCTGACAAAGAATGAAAAATGTCTATGTAATCTTGAATAGATTGGTCCTTACCTTGGTGAAGTTATTGCCACTATATGTACAAATCATCATATGCTCCAATGGGATAGTATTATTCCTTTACCACTTCCATGAAATCATACTAGGTAGGTTCCACCTCAAGGATAATATCATCTATATTGAACCTCTTTTTGTACACTTTCCACCAATTTTTCATGGGTAATGATGCTTTCAAAATAGCAAAAGTGATCTTTTCTTCATCGGTGAACTTATTTACAAATAATTAGGAAGATAATTGATCCAACCAATTTTATACTACATCAACATTGATTTTACCTTCAAATGTAAGAATATCAAAATTTACCTAAACCTTGAAGGGTGTTGGGGCACTAAAAGGACAATCCATAGATGAGGAGCTAGGAAGCACAGATGAGAAGCCAAAATTTCCCATCAGGAGTTATTAGAGAATTTGGGAAAATTATTGTAGAATATATGCTTATTTCCATTAGAAGGCTTCATTAACCTTTTCCTTGAAAGAATTAGATGTCTCAGTGTCATCTACTATTTGAATTCATTTGGAGTGAATAAGTGGATAGTTTGGAAGCTTTGTTGTTTTCCACACAAGATTCTTGTAGCCTGACCTCATCGTCAAGATCATACACTCTCAAGACAACCCGATCTAATACCACTGATCAAAAACTTAGAAGTTTTGCTAGAAAAATATTTCAAGAACACAAAAATAACATAGTAATAATGAATTATCTAAGAAGAGATGTTTTATTACTCAAGATTGCAATACAACCATATGCTTATCTCTGAGAAGAGATGTCCGATTTCCATTTTGGGTTACATATTCATTTATACACATTTTTAAATTTGGGCGAGGATTTGGAAGGTCACCAATCTCAAGGGAGATCAAGTGGTTCAACTTTCATGATTTAAAACAATACAAAATTCAAGGAATTACTATTTTTAGAAACTTACTATTTTTACACTACACTATTATTTGGGTACTTCCATTGGGTTTTTGGGGGTAGAAATACATAGAGTAGAGATCCATGACATGTCACCATGTTAATCTCATTATTATCTTTCCAATGGTTCAAATGGTGAGTCAATTGGAGCTATGGTGCAAAAGTTATGGCTCTCAGAAGTTCCATCATCATTTGGGGTGGAACCATCACTTGAATTATTGCCTAGATCATTCCTCCCTCCTTGAGAATAAATGTTCCCCATTTCATCAATGTTTCTCATCAAGTGTGGTAGTTGTGTCTTGATTTTATTCTCTATGAGCCACTCACCTTGGTGGCTAAGCTGCCCCCTTTTGACCACCCAATGAAGTGGAATAGAGCATCCTCTTGTTGTCTTCATCCAAGTGTCCACAATCTGATCCTCCTCCACTAGAGCAAAACTCTATGGATCAAGCTCATCAATGTCTATTTGTTCTAATATGACTAAAGTGTCCAACAAAGGTGGATAATATGGTTTGAGGAGCTCCATGTTGAATATTAGATGCCAACTAAGGTAGGTTAGTAGGTTTAACTCAAAAGCATTTTCTCCAACTTTTTTGGTGATGGTGTAGGGACCATATCATAGAGGCTAAATTTTTCTATGTGAGCCTGCAAGTCATTCCTTCTAAAGCTATGACCAAACCTTGTCACCCACAACAAAATGGTGTGTAATATTATGTTTGTCATGGTATTGCTTGTACTTTTGATTTATCTTCTCCAAGATGTCATGAACTTGTTGTTAGATGTTTTGCATTTATTCAATGAACTTTGTTGCTTTTTCTACCTCAGATCTTCCATGAGGTGTGTATTACATGGTGAATAATGGAATGACTATATCGATTAGTGCCATGGGTTGGAACCTAAATCATACATGGAATGGATTGTGTTTGGTCAAGCTATGCAAGGTCCAATTGTATCCATGTTGTATGAAAATAAGCCCCTCATCCCATATGTGTGGATGTTTAGAGTGATACATCTAAATCATTTGAAAAATCAAGTGGTTCACCACCTCTATCTGACCATCAGTCTGTGGATGGAAGGATGTGGAATTCATCATCTTGGTATCTATCATCTTCCATAGAGTGGACTAGAAGATTCTTAGGAACCTGCTATCTTGATCTGAGATAATGGACTTAGGGAGACCAAAATGGAGCCATACATGACTGAAATATAGTTGAGTAGTTTCTTTAGTAGATATATTTTTCTTACAAGAAATAATGATAGCCATTTTTGAAAAATGATCAACTACAATAAAAATACAGTCCTTGCCATGTTTTGAAGTGGGAAAACCTGAGAGAAAATCCATTGAGATAGATTCCCATGACCTAGTTGGTTATGGCAATGGCATGTACAATCCTTGATTCTTATTTGTTGGCTTCACTATCACACATGGGGTGTATGATTTTAGATACCTTTCCACATCCTTTCTCATATGGGGCTGGTAGAAGTGTTTTTGAATAACTACCAATGTTTTTTCTACACCAAAGTGTCTAGTTGTCCTACTGAAATGTGGTTCCCATATCATCTTCTATTGCTTTGCAGCTAGAACATAGATGTGCCCCATATGATAGAGGACATTATCTTATAAATAAAAATTAGATACATGTTTACCTTTTTAAATCACTTAATATGTATCAGTAAAGGCAATATTTGCTTCATATAGAGTACCCCAAGTGGCAGTCTCATGTCCACACAGGTCAAGAACTATTGTGAGTGTAGTAATTGGTGGGTGGATCAGATAATCTATAGCCATATTTGAGCTCCCATTTTTGTGTTTAATTATCAGATGGAATTGATAAATATATGTGGCCCAATTTTGGCGCCTCTCATTTCATAGTTTTCTCTATGTTTGGATGAATTCCAATGGTCTATGGTCAATGTGGATGACCATCTCTTTTCCCAAGATGTATTTTTTCCATTATTTATAGGCTTGCATAATGGCATAAATATCCTTATCATATATCAGATATTTCTTGACTATAATAGTGAAAGTTTCACTATGATATGCAATAGGATGGCCATGTTGCATGATGTTAGCTCCCATGTCATATTCATATGCATCTGTCATCAACTCAAAAGGTTGGTACAAATCTAGCAAGGCAAGAACAGGGGCTGAGCACAGTCTATTCTTCAAATTCTCAAATTCCATTTGTTTTATTTCACCCAACTAAAATGTATCTTTAGATCCTCCTTTAGTCACTTGGGTTAGTGACCAAGAAACATGTGAAAATCCAAGAACAAACCTATGATAGAAATTTACAAGACCCAAGAAGCTGCAATGTTTTGTGAGGGTCCTTAGTGTAGGCCATTCTCAAATAACCTAAATCTTTTCTAGATCAACATAGACCCCTTCCTCATTCACAACATACCTAAGGTATTGAATTGTTGTCATCCTAAATGTGCATTTATCAATATTAGCATACAACTTGTGTTCTTGAAGAGTTTGAAGCACCTTATGAGCATGTTGTAGATGTTCCTTCCATGTTATGATATAGATGAGTATGTCATCCAAGTAGACAAACATGAATGAGTTAGTGAAGGGTCATAGGATGTAATATATCATCCTCATGAAGGTTTTAGGTGTGTTAGTTAAGCCAAAAATCATAACCAACCATTCAAAGAGCCCCTCCTTAGATTTGAATGTAATCTTCCAGACATTGATGGGATCGATGGGAATTTGGTGATAGCTAGATTTGAGATCAATTTTGGTGAAGAAATTTGCACCATGGAGTTGGTCCAGTAGGTCACCAATCCTAGGGAGAGGATAGTGATTCTTTATAGTGATTTTAATCAGGGCTTGATAGTTAATGAAAAGCCTCCATGTTCCATCTTTCTTTGGTGCCAGGAAAATTGGGTTACCACAGGGTGAAGAGCTTGGCCTGATGTGATCCTTTTGGATCAATTATTGAATCCATATTTTCATCTCATCATTCTCCAAAACTAATCTATGATACATAGGACTATTAGGCAAAGGTGACCCTGGGATCAAATCGATATAATGTTTTACCTGGAAATGCAATGGAACTCTTATGGGTGACTTGAATAAGTCATCATATTCTCTTGTGATTTGTCCCATCTGCTTCTATTGTTGTGTTGATTATATAGTTAGGATAACAAAATTAGCCTTCTTGGATTTCTATGGTTTGACCACCATGAGAATGAATTGCTTTGTCTTTTCCACCAATCTCTTACATTGCTTGGCACTAATCAGGGAGATATATGTGGGAGGTGGTACCTCTAGTACCCTATAGCACCATTTCTAAGAGTGAGTCTAATTTTATAGGTTCATGATTCATAGATGCCATGTCGATCATACATGAACAACTGACCAAGGAGTATATCAAAAACATCTAGATTGACCACATCACACAAGACTTCATCTTGGAAAGGTTTTATTTCATGTGAAAGAAGATAATGATGGGTGACATGGAGGTCTCTCCCTGGGCTCAACCATCCAATATCATATGGCTTTGGGTGAGGCTTCATGGATAGATTCAAACTTTTCACAAATCTAGCAGAGACTAAATTCTTTAGACTGCCACTATCAAGAATGAAATGCATAGGCTTACATTTTACCTATAATTTAGAGTGGAACAATTTTTCCTTGTCATCTAGCCTTTCTTCATGGGTCTGTCATGAAGTGACAATGGAGTCAAGCTCAACATCTACAATATCTTCTTCATCCTCTTTGACTATAGGTTGTGTATGAGATAGAGTAGTAGATGTCAAGTATTGTGACTCAGAAAGTAGTGACTTGATGGCTCGACATTCCTCTTTGGAGTGAGTTCTAGTTTTGTGGTAATCACACCATTTTCTAGCCTTCCCCTTCTAGGGTTTCTTATCTTAAAACTCCTTTTGCTTCCAATTTTGGCCTCATGTTTTACCTTGTCACTTTTCCATTTTGAGGGTTGAATATTCATATTATTTCTACCATGCTTCTGCTTAATCTTCTCTATGAACTTGTATGCCTCACCAAGGGTTTCCAAATTGAAGTGTTCCATTTACCCCCATGTGTACCATTATAGTCCACCATGATATTTGAGAGTCTTATGTTTCTCACTTTCTTGGATGCCCAATCTTGCAGACAAAGAATGAAAAGTGTATGTGTAATCTTGAATAGATTGGTCCTTTCCTTGGTGAGGTTGTTGCCACTATATGTACATATCATCATATGCTCTAATGGGATAGTATTCTTCCCTTACCACTTCCATGAAATCATCCTAGGTAGGTTCCACCTCGAGGCCAATGCCATCTATATTGAACCTCTTTTTGTACACTTCCCAACAATTTTTCATGGGCAATGATGCTTTCAAAAGATCAAAAGTGATCTTTTCTTCATCGATGAACTTATTTATAGATAAGTAGGAAGACAATTGATCTAACCAATTTTCTACTACATCAGCATTGATTTTTCCTTCAAATGTAGTAATATCAAAATTTACCTAAACCTTGAAGGGTATTAAGGAACTAAAAAGACAATCCATGGATGAGGAGCTAGGAAGTGCAGATGAGGAGCCAAAATTTCCCATCAAGAGTTGTTAGAGAATTTAGGAAAATTATTGTAGCATTTGTGTTTATTGCCATTGGAGGGCTTCATTCACCACTTACTTGAAAGGATTATATGTCTCTATGTCATCCACCATTTGAAGTCATTTGGAGTGAATATATGGATAGTTTGGAAGCTCTATTGTTTTCCACCCAAGCTTCTTGTAGCATGACCTCATCTTTAGGATCATACACTCTTAAGACAAACCACTCTAATACCAATGATCTAAAACTTAGAAGTTTTGGTTGAAAAATATTTCAATAACACAAAAATAACATAGTAACAATGAATTCTCTAAGAAGAGATGTTTTATTACTCAAGATCATAATACAACTATATGCTTATCTCTGGAAAGAGATGTCTGATTTCCATTTCGGGTTACATCTTCATTTATACATATTTTTAATTTAGGGGGAGTATGTATAAGGTTAAAAATCACAAGGGAGATCAAGTGTTTTAACCTCCATAATTTAAAATAATACAATAGTTAAGGAATTACTATTTTTAGAAACCTACTATATTTAGATTGCATTATTAAAATTAAAATTTGGGGCACTTCCCTTGGGTTTTTGGGGTTCAAAATAAATTGATAAAACCTACATTCCATCTCACCATGTTATCTTCACTCTTATCTTTCCAATATTTTTAACGGTGAGTCAATTAGAGCTACAGTGCAAAAGTTATGGCTCCCAAAAGTTTCGTCATTAATTGGGGTGGAATCGTCACCCAAATTGTCACCTGAATTTTTGTCTAGATCCAGAATAGAGGTGAAAGAAAGATTTGATAGATTTGGTGAGATATGATCATAAACCTATAAAATATAAGGAAATCTAAACCAATTTTTGAGTCAAGTTATAATGTGTTGAGTCAAGACTAAGGTGTAAGTTAATAAGAGAACGATAGAAGTGGATGAATGTATTGAATGAGATGTTTAAAGGAATATAAATTTATAGATTAAAGGGATTCAAAACTACTTAGTGCATAAATAATGAAATGAAATTTTACCTTGTGAGTAAATTGACAAGTAAGAGGAAATAGAGAAGGTTGAGTGCATAAGTTGTTAATTGCAGTTGTTAGAGCCATTAAAGGAGAAAAGATAGAGATAGAATCTACATCATTTGGTATTAGAGTGGGAACATTATTTTGAAAGGTATGTTTGAGTTTTTTTTGAAAGAGTTGATTCAAAGTTAATATAGTTTGTGTGTACATTATGTTGAGATTTTATTATGAAGTTAATAATACAATTTGTAGGAATTAAGTGAGAGGATACATTGGTATGTGAAATAAAGGTAGAAGTATAAGTGAAAAAGAACAAAGAGAGTCCTAGAGAGAGGACAAAGATGAGAAGTCCTAGGTGAGGACAAGAAATAGATTAAATATAATAGAGATAGAGCAAGTTAATGGTTAAGAAGGAAAGTGGGAAGGCTTGTCAAGAGAAGAGAGAAATGTCCAAGAGAGAGACCTAGAGAGTGAGTTAGTGAAGAGAAAAAAAATAATGATGAGTGGATTGAAGAGTGAAGAATGCCAAAAGAAAATGGAAGTAAAAAAAATATATTTATAAAGAGAGAAGGAAATATATGATATGAAAGAGGTATTGACAAACTTAGAGAAGATATTAGAAGAGATGAGACCAATATTTTGAGTATGCATAAATAGGAAAGTAAGATTCCCTCTCAATCAATTGATAGTGAAGAGGAGAAGATAGATGATGAATAATTTAGCAAGGCAACCTAGAGAAACATGCAAAGGGGTAAGTAATCCTCTAATGATGAGGAAAAACTGGAGTATAAAATATATTATGGTGATTCAATCTTGTGTTGTCCTAAATAAGGTGATCCATTGGATGAAGAGGAATGAGGAAAAGAGGATGTATCATTACCATGCCTCATGACAAGCAAAAAGGAGGCATATTTTAGTCAAGGAAGCATTAAGGAGAGTAAAGAAGGATTAGGTATTCATTTTCATGTTATATTTGATGAATATGTTGATGTGAATATTGATGAAGATGAATTATATGAGAGTACAATGAAACTAATGAATGTGATGATAGAAGGACAAGAAGGTAAAATAATACCAAGTGAAGTGTTTGACACCTTTGAGGTGGTAGCAGTAGAGAAAGGAGAAACACATGATAAAGTGATTGAAAATATTGAGTTATATAAGATTTAGTTTATTTATTTAGAACCAATGGAAGATAAAGAAGATATATATGAGTATATAGTAGAAGAAGAGTAGATATGAAAACACATAATAGAAGGATCAGATGATTTGAGTCTCATAAGAGATTAGAACTCTATCATGGTAGTTGAGATGGCATTAATGACAATCTTGGGTCAAAAGGAAGAAGATTTGGAAATGAAGGAACAAAGTACACTCCAAGGGAGCAAGAAAATAATGGTTTTTTTGACATGTGTGCTTCATGTACAAGTCATTAAAGGAAAGAGAATGAACAATAATTTCCCATGATCAGATTGAGAATGCAAAGAAAGAGGAAAAACAAGAGAGAGAATAATTAAAAAAGAGAAATAATGAGTTTCAAAAATAATAAATAAGATCTAAGTGTCTCAAATATACCTTGGGATCCACGTGGAAGAAGGATGTTGCAAAGAACATCAAAGTTAGATCATTTATAACTTTCATGGAAAGTTTTTCTTGCTCCTTTATAGTATGATGCAGGATCATCACTACCTCATTGTATGTATTTATCTATTTATCATTTTTGAGTCTTTTTATAGTCATCATAGGTCATAGGAGGTTTGTAGGAAACATTTTGAGGTGTTATAAAGTTGTCAAATTTGAAATATAGGTGCATTGGCATTTTCTTGCCAATTTCTTCATTTCAAAACTTTAAACTTTTTGCCTAAGGTTTTAGGCTATAGTCATGTTAGTAAAAGTTTTCAATAGTATATATTTGTGGTGAAGACCCTCAAGTAATTCAATGGAACCTAATTACATAAGTGACTTATACATTTAGTCACCTTGATACTTATATTAGTAGTTAAGTTAGTTAGGAACACTCTCAACATAGAAAAAGGGAGTTAGATAATCAGTTAGGTTTGTTATGCCATATTAAAAAAATTTATATATGTTGGAATAATTTTTTTTTAGTGATGTTTCTAATTTGAAGATTAATAAGTTACAGACCCTGTTTTGTTAATATTTTGTATTATGGATTGAGATTTTGTTGATTGAAAAGAAAGATACTGAACAATGTTATTTTGTCTACTTATATCTATTGGTAAGTACATTTTTATTAATCTCATAGTTTTATGAGTTATCTACTTGTGTTGTAAATATGTTTCTTGACACTCAATATAGAAATTGGGCTCTTTGTTCTTGCATACACAGTAAAACTAAAAGCTTGTGAGAAATGGTGAAATGAAGTGTCTTAAGAAGATTTAATGAATGGAAAAGATATAAGGGAACTTCACAGAACTATAATAATTTTCAAAATTTTATGAAACCCTTTATGAAGTTGAAACAATAAACTTTTCCCTCATAATCCTATAGACCGATGTATTCTTAGACATAGTCAAGTAAACTTTTGAGAGAAAAACATGAACAAAGGAAATGGAATGAGGTTACAACATTATAAAGGGATTATTGAAGTCATATAAGCCTCAAATAATCTCCACATTTGGTTCAAAATATTTATAAATATTTAAAACCAATTTAAGACCTTCTTAGCTAGTGACAGTCATATGAAACCCTCATCTAGGGTTTTAAACTTCAAATCCATGTTGTAAAAGATTTAAATAATGGAAAACCTATAAAATTTATTAAAATATAGGTATGAATGTGATTTCAAGGATTTTTAGGGTTTTAAATATGAACATGTATGGTATAGTATGGTTTGGAAGGACTGAGTGTAAGATAGGGTAGTGGGAGGTGTAATAGGCCTAAATAATGATCAAATAGTTCTTAGAAAAGTGGTTTAGTAATTGAGTTGAGTCTAAAAACTTTATGGAGTGGATGAAGAGGATATAGGGTATCCAAAAATAGGTTTGTTTCATGATTTTATTTTGTATACGACTGTACTAGGGAAAAAGCCTTCGAAAAGGGCTACTAGGAATGATAGTCAAAAGAGAGAAGTAGGGTATGATGTAAAGGTCTAATCAGAGGAACCTTATGGGTGGAGTAAATTTGAAATGAATATTAGATAGATTTTTTGATAGATGATCAAAACCCTATGAAATCCAAGGAAATCTAAACTAATTTTTGAGTCAAGTTACAATGTGATGAGCCAAGACTAAGGTGCAAGTTAATAATAAAATAATAGGAGTGGATGAATGCATTAAATGTGATGCATGAATGAAATTGATATGTTTAAAGGAGTCTAAAAATATATAGTAAAGGGTGTAAGAATTAATTATTTCATACACAAGGAAGGAAATGACATTTTACCTTATGAGTAAGTTTACAGGTAAGAGGAGATAAACAAGGTTGAGTGCATAAGTTGTTAATTTCAAGTGTCAAAGCCATTAAAGAAGCAGATATAGAGATAGAATCTGCATCACCATGGTTTTTATAAAAATTATTGGGGTAATTATATGAATTATATGGTGGCTTGCATAACTTCCATGATGGTGGCACAAACTTCTAGGATAGTTGTGTAATATGTGATGACCTATACCCCTATATTTAGAAGGCAAAAGACTTATATAATGAATTTTTTTAAGTTTACAAGGGAAAGAAAATATTAAAATGATAAGAAATAATGAAGAGGACCATGTTTGAGAAAAAAATTTAATGAGTTTTTCACACAATCATTGTATTTTATAAATGTTACAACATCAAAAATTTGGGTGCTTACATATTTCCCCTTCAAGGAGATGCCTAGTTATGAGTTGGAGATGGTGTTTTCCTTGATTTGTGTTTCTATAAAAAATAAAAGGAGGATTAGGAAAATTACATTACTTACCTATGTGGTATATTAAATCTAACTTAGACACCTTCATATACCTTAAGAGTTCAAATAGTAAATAATATGTAGATTAGTCTCTTGTTAGTCTAAATGAGAAAACATCAAGAACTATAATTCACTAAGATTAAACTCTCTTTATTAATAACTAAGGGGAGCATAACATAATAATAAAGATAAAAAAATAGAGATGAATACAATACAATTTTATTTCCTCTCTTGTTGCATATGATTCTTACTTGTTGGCATAAGAATGTTCATGCTCGACCTATGATGATTTTAGTATTTTAGCAATGTTATTCCAAGGTGGTAGCATATCTTCAATAGTCACTTGTGTCTTTGTGTTAATATTGGAATAAATTGGAAATTATAATACTACTCTTCAAAGGATTTAAGAAGGTATTATAGTAGAATAACCTTACACATAAAATATTGTTAAATAATGGTGTGGGCACTTGTATTTATAAGAATTAACTCTAACCTTAGGCAAGTTAGGTTTAATTCTAACTCAGTTTGAGTCTAAATTTGTTGGAATAATTGTCATTGATGCCAAAGGAATTGTATTGGATATGAATGGAAATGTCAAATAGAATTGTTACCAGACGTGAATAGAATTATTGTCGAAAGTGAATGGAAGTGTTGTTGAAAGTGAACATAATTGTTGTCGAAAGTTAACAGAATTATTTCCAGAAGTGAATGGAAATGTCAACTTAAGTGAATGAAAGTATTATTGAAAGTGAACGTAAATGTCGATGGAAGTGAACAAAAATTGTTGCTAGAAGTGAATAGAAATGTTGATGAAAGTGAATGGAATTGTTGACCTTGGCTAACCTATTGGGAGGAGTTGTGACCTTTCAAATGAACCTTTTCACTTGAAGAGGCATGACCTTAATTTTTTGATTTTTGTGGGTTATAAATAAATTCATAACAAATGGAAAAAGTGTATATTCAAAAGTGGAAGATATAAAAGAAGAGCAAAATTTTTAAAGGCAAATTTTTGTGAGAAAAGGAAAAAACTAACAAGTATAAGGAAGAGTATAGCAGCGAAAACACTCAAGTATAGATCAAATATAAAGGAGATAAAGCAAGTGTTCTATCATCCATTATTTTGACAACAAATTTGAGATATAACAGTGATTTTGTTTGTGAAGGTACCTTCAATTTGAAGAGATTGGTGTCTCTTGCTGAGTTGGTGCTTAGTGAAAGGGGTTGGTACTCCTATAGGTTGGTGCCTATAAAATTGTTTTTGGGGTAGGTGCTCTAGTAGGTTGGTGCCTATTAATATTTTTATCAAGATAATTTCTCTATGGTTTTCTCTCAAAAGGGTTTCCACGTAAATTTGTGTTTATTTGCATTGTGTGGTTTTGCATTGTATTCTTTGATTGCTTTAAATATATTAATTATGGAGTAATTTGAGGTTTTGGATTTAAGATTAATATTAAAAAGTGAAAAAATATCTTATATTGATTCACTCCCCTCTCAGTATAAGTTTGTGCTTAACAAAATTAACCTAAGATGGGCCAGTCTAACTTTGGGTGGGGTTAAGGGACTCATGAAATATTAAAACCTCAATTTTATATATTTGTGAGGCATGATAACTTATTTTAGATATTTATGAGGTGTGAGTCATATTTTTGAATATTAATGAGATGATAAATCACTTTATTAGCTCATTTGACTCTTTGATTTCATTTTTTGTTATAATTCCTTTTTTAGTAAATGAAATTCACTAATTTGATTTAGAATTTTTGTTTATGAAATTTAATTAGGATTTTCAATATAATTAGTCTTGCTTAGTGATTTTTATCTTTTGTAAATTGTTTTAAATGTCATGAATTAATAGTTTAACATGCCAAAAGTGACAAATTACTAAGTTGTAATTTGACTAGGGTTAGAATTGGACTAGGTTAGTGATGCATATAGGGTAATACACCAAATAATATAGCCTCATCATGTTTTTGCACAATTAAATCATTTATGCAAATGAATTTAGGTAATTTAGGTGATTTATAGGATTAAAATGTATTGCATGCTATAAATTGAATTGAATGCCTATTTAGGCATGAAATTGGTCATAATTAAGTGTCTACACTTCATGACTTACAAGTAATAAACATGAATCAAGTTAAATTATATGATGAAAGTGAAAAGTATGCTTATTGATAAAGATAGAAAAATATTACTTACCATTTACATAAGGGATAAATTACTGCTTAAACTATCCCATTGGGGGATTGATCTTGGTTTTTTGTGATGTAATTGTAACCTCCATGACTGAAATGGGAAAAATTACATGTTTTAAATAATAATTATAGAAATTGAAATATTATAATTTTTAATGTTTGAGTTATCTAGTGTTAGTTTAGGGATGAAAAATCATGAATTAATAATAATATGTGAGAAATACAACTTTTGAATGAAAATACTAAAAATACTTTTCTTATAATATAATGGATAAAAAATTAAACTATAAATTAAAAAACTTACCAAAATAGGAAGTCATTTATGTATTATGAGTTTGAGAAATTTGGGATATAAGATACCTTTGATGGAATCATGAGAAAGATCAATCAAATCAAGAAGTATGAAAAGAGGATAACATGGGTGCCAGTTATAGAAAGTGTCATGTAGTCATGAGTAATTTATCTTGATCATTGTGCATTATCCCTATGTTAGAATTTCATTTAAAAATTCATGTTAAAGTTATTTACTTATCAAAAGTTTAGGCTCAAGGGTTGTTACAATGTATAGATTTGGAAAATTCTTAAATTTAAATTATTTTCATGATTTTTTAATACATTTATAAGATATGGGTTAATATGGGATGGTGGGACCACTATTCACATGGTATAACTACATGTATTTTTATACTGATGGTTACATAATCATGTTAGTGGTTATGTAACTACCTCAATAATTATGTAACTTTTGTAGTGATTTTAAAATTATCTATCATGTATGAAGGCTATGAAAACACCAAAATGATTGTTCAACCATCAATATATAAATACTAGTGTTTTTATACTTTTCCATGGTGGTTTTATTGACACCCCCTACATGGAGTGCTGATTTCATCATAATTCATTTTGAAGTTTTTTTGATATTTTTGAAGGCTAAACAGTTGATCCAAGTTGCTTGTTTTTATGTTTGTAGGGTGTTTACATCTAGTGGAGTAAAGATATGGAGTAGGATTGAATCTCAAATGTTTTGAGATTACTTATGGCCAATGAGCTAGACATTATGGATAGAGAAGACATAAAAAATAATACACATGTGGATATTATTTCCCCAATGAGTAAGTTATTATGTCACCCATTGGGTTATTGACTAGAACTCTTTTTATTTCCCTCATGATCTTATGGATTCAATGATCAATCTCACAAATGTCTACATGGTTTTTTATTTGTTGGATATAATAAATTTAGTGACTCTAAGGGAAGATACTGACAAAGCTAAGGCCCATGTTTAGGTGGAGTACTTCTAAGACCAAAATACACCAGATGTGGGTGATAAGGTTTATGGTTGGATGGTTTGAGTGGGTATCAATATTGAACCTCTATAAGGTTATCAGAAGGATACTTGCCTCTCATATGGTAAGATACAATGTTACTAACGATCTCTTATAAAATTAGTCTCCTATAGTGAGGAGCATCAAAGAGATGATAAATAGGTTTTCCTAGGTACAAGACATATTTTACTTGAACATGTAAGGATATATATAGTATTTTTTGGTTGGGTGCTTTATCCATCAACCAAAAGACACTCATCAAGTGTTGGGTGTATGAGCATATAACACCATACTAGTGAGAAGTAGCTATTGGAGTAGTATGGGCCACCAAGGACTTTATGTGGACATGTATGGTGACTCTGATGGATGCATCATGTGTAGTAGGTAAGTTGATTATATGAGACATGATAGAAATGAAATATTATGGGATGGATAGGTAGTCCAAATATGAGGTGATCACACTTACATCCTATTAGAGTGTATGATTGGTGTGCAACTAATGTGGATTTTTTAAAAATTTCCCTATTAATAGGGTTACTAGTATTTCCCAATACATTATGTATCCAACCTAATTTTTTATTAAGTATTCTATAGAGGGTAATATCTTTGGATAATAGGGGTGGTATCTCTAACACTATGGAACCCTATTATTATAATGGTGGGGGGGTGGTAATGAAGAGGATAAGAAATATATGATAACTAGTAGTCTATAGTAGGAAGGTGGATGTAGTAAAAATTACAGCACTAGTAGGAGGAGGAGGAGGGGGTGCTATTACAATTTTTGCATTGATAGCCTAGGTGGTACAAGGAGTGTGAGGAGGTGGAAAATAACAATAGTAAAATTCATCAAAGCTACCACCATGGGTGGATCTAAAACAAAAATAACCAATGAAAACTATAGGAGGATACCATTAAGGATAAGTATAAGGAGGATATCCCCTTGTTGGATATGAGCTTACATTTAAGGAGGAGGAGGATGATATGAATTATAAAGAGGACTCATATCCTAACTAGTAAGAGGGGGACCCAGGTAAAATAATGATTAGTTTTTAAAAATTCTTTACAACATTTTAGCTTATTTTTAAATCTATTGAGTTTTTATTATATATTTATTTATATGTATAATGTATGTATATGTGTTCATGTATCCTCATATTCAACTACAAAAATGTTGGTGAACTTGTTTCATGTGGGTATTAGGATCACTAGAGATTAACTTTTGATTGATGCAAGTATTTTTATGGGTGTGGCAAGGAATGTGGACATCTTCACCCTAGAATATAATGGAGATTAAGAGCTCATTAAAAATAGTTTAGATAAGGTTATCCTATAAGACAAAATGGTTAAAATTATTTTTTTAGTTTAAGAGTCTTAGTGATATTCTTTTATAGCTAGAGGTAGGTGAGGTTAATCTAGTAGAAAGATGGTGGGAGGGGAAATGATCCCAAGTAGGAATGATTCATAGATGACATAAAATAAATATCTAGAACCCATACCACTATGCATTGAGTCATTATCAAATCAGGAGGAGTGGGATCCTTAGACAATTTAATTCCAAAGGAGATCAATGACAAAGATGATCTAGGATTTTTATATCTTTTTTATACTTTTTATCTTGAGACATGCTTTACCTATACAAAGGTGTTTTCAATACAACATGATGTAAATTATCCTTTATATATATATATATATATTCAACCTATTTTGGCTTAATAATTATCTATATCTTATATATTTATTGTAAAAAATGTTTGTGCACTCTCACCATTTCCTCTTTCTCAATAGTTTTAAATATAATTACATGATTAGTCTTATATTTTATATACTAAGTTCTCTTTAATGATTGGTGGAGGCTTTCTAGAACAACATTTTATATGGCATCATCCATCAGACTCTAATCCTACTAATAGTGAGGGATTCCAAGATGTTAATAAATAATATTATGGTGGGTGGAAAAGATGATATCCCCAAATATTCTATGAAGGTAGGGACTAGGGATGCAAAATTGGATTCTATGAAGGGTTTTGAGGACACCAATAAAAAATATCAACCAATCAATTCAAAATAAAAAGGTGAATGTCTCGCCCAAGACTAAAATGAGAATAATCATGTTAGATGATGAGGATGATCTAAAACTAACCAACTTAAAATTGGAAACCATTTTGGAGCTAAAAACTAATCACTTCGACTCACCAATTATCATTTATAATGATAATGAAGCTCCTATATGGGTGGAGGTATAAGGGGTTGAGACTCCTGAGTCCCGTTTGAAAAAACTAAAGTAGGAACAAGTCTACACAAAGTTAGAAACTAATCGAAGAGGAGGACCCCATATTGAAATTGAAGAACAAGATGAAATATTTGAAGATAGATTTAAAGTTATGGTGAAAGACATTAGAGGAATTAAAAAGGAAATAAAATCTATTAGAGAAGGAATCCTAACTAGATATGGAGTGGGTGGAAGGGGTGGCAAGTTTTGGAAGAAATCAACGAGAATGCTTAACTTGATCTCAAGGTAGAATTCGAAAAAGAGTATAAAAGACATAAACAAGTTGAATCTTGTAGGAAGAAAAAAGTGGCTATGTAGAATAAGAAGAGGTCAAATATGATAGAGCCTAATGAATATCATTGGAACCCACTTGTAGTTGAGGGTCCAAATAAAAGAATTAAGGGAAACTTGAAAAATAAAGATGCTATCAAAGAGGAAGCAATTGATAAAAAATAAAAAACTTCCCAAAGGTGCCATTTAGGAGGAGTTGGAATACTAATAGGAGTTCCTTGTATTTGTTTCATTTTGTGAGCCTTATCTAGTCAAGATGGGTTTTTTTGTAAGTCTAGGGTAGGTTATGTAGTGAATTCTAGTGGCTCTTAGGTGGGATACCAGTCCTAATTTTCCCATGTGGTTAGTTTCATTTCTATATTTTATATTTATGTATGGGTTATAAGAGCCCTTATAACCCATTTGTTTACCTTCTCTAAATAAAAAATTATGCACCTGAAATGACTACAAATTTGATGAGGTACTAATTTTTTTTAATAAAATACTATGGACATGTTTATAATTTTGAATTTCATAAAAAAGTATGAAAATGAAATATAATAAATGGTTTAAAAATTATGAATGCGATAATGGTTTTTTTAGGTAATGATCAAGCTAACTTATGTAGGAAAAAAATGACTTTTAATTTGAAGTAGGGGATAAAAGGAAGATGGGATATGTGAGATAATGATAGAGGAAAAGTACTCATAAAATTTTCATGAGTATGAGGTTGGCCTAATCCTTATGAGTAGTTGTAATAATTTTACTTATTTTTAGGCTAAGGAAATATAAGTTTTGTTGGTTTTGTTTAGAGTTGATATAAATATGGCCAACCACAATAGAAATAATAAAAAGGATGAGATTGTCCTTGTAGCACAAATATATATTAAATATATTTAGGAAATTTATTTACTTTTTATACACTTTTATATTTATTTTTCTTTTGATTTTTATTTTATGACCCCATACACTTAGACTCATGCAACTAGGAAGATGCATGGGATCATCAACAAAGACTAAATGTAGGAATTTAAGGGCATCTCCCCAACTCCTTAATTATATTCCAACATAACCAATAAAATGTGAGGATTCAACACCAAGGATTAGTAAAGGGTGAGAGATGTAGGATTGATTTTGATTTGTATAAGCTTGATTTCATATTGTATTTTTTTAATTGCATATGCTTGAGGTCCTATTTAGGGATCAACATTGATATTACTTGGTGTATAAGTGGAAGCTTCAATGTCATGATTTCCAACAAACAATGGCTAGATAACTAGGTATTGGTTGATTTTGATAATTTTACTATTTCTAGGTAAAGGTAAAGTGAAGGTTTTGAAAGGGTCCCTTCCCTTTTAAATGGAATAGGAAAAAAACCAAAAAATAAATAAATAAATAATAATAATAATAATAATAATAATAATAATAATAATAATAATAATAATAATAATAATAATAATAATAATAATAATAATAGGGATATATTATTTTTGTTTATCAATAATAAATCAACAACTAAGAGACATAAAAAAACTATGTTCTAATAAACCAACAATAGAAATACAATAATAGCTAAATCTAGGCATCAAGTCCATTAAGGAATGCATTCCATTCTTTCTCCAGATTATTGAGTATTTTATCTAGGTCTCTAATTCCACCCTTATCAACCTTATTCATCTTGCATTTTATCCTCTTACTCATCCTATAACTACATTGATCATATTTCAACAATTCTATCAATTTATTCAATAAATGAATATTAGAAACAAATTTTTTATTTTCATCTTACTGATATGAACCACATGCATGATATCTTACTTTAGATAAGATTTTTCACTTTCCAATTTGGAATTTTTTTTCTTCTATCTCCCTCATCTTTTGGATGGTAATATATTTTTCACCTATGACCTTCTTAAGCCTAACTTGGCTCATGCTCCCAACACAGTTGAGCCAAATATTCTTTATGGAACCCTTGATTCCATTTTTTCCCTTCATATTCAAATTAATAAGACTCTTATGAAGGTACAAATAATTTTCCATTGATTTAAGTTTATCCTAAACATCTTCATTGCTATCCTAAAATATTCTCTTTTTACCTTTGGTATCTCTAAAACCTTGAGAGGACCTCTCTTTCAACTCTCCTTCCTTATTTTTTGGTGTTTTAGCCTACAAAGGCTCCAAGTCTTGATCCTCCTTACTAAAAATTTCTTTAAATTTATTATCTCAATGTCTATAGAATCTTCCTCCATCAATATTGAAGATCCAACAACATGGGGTTTATTGTCAGTGGGTCCTTTGTTTACCCTAGGAATATTGATTGAGACATTCTTAGAATTAACTCACTCCCATCCAAATTTAACAACTCCCTTATACTTTATAGGTTTAAAAATTTAATATTTTATTATTTATTATTAGGAGACAATTTTAATAGATGTAAAAATTGGTGTTTTAAGGCACCACTAAACTAGTTGGAGAGGTTTGGGGATACAAATTTATATTTCCAAAGAATATAACCACAATTTTTTATTTTTTTTATTTAATTAATCATTGGATAAACTTAATTTGCTCCTTAAAATTTTTAATTTCATGACCAAAATCCAATGGAAAAGAAAATATGTATTAGGATCATAGTCCCTAGGCCTTTTCTTTTTATTTTTTATTAAAACTCTATTGATTTTTTGTTTTGATATAAGTGTTGGTTTTGGAATTGAAGGTTCTAATTGCAGTCAATCTTTTGGTAATGGTTTTTAAATTGGTTTTAAAATTTATTATCTTAAGGTGAAGGATGGTTTAAATCAACTTCATGAACTATAGGTGGAGCATTTAAATTTTGAATGCCTCCATTGTTATTATTGTTAATTGTTTGGTTATGGTTTTTGTTTACAAATTTCATATTTTTAGTTTGGTATGCCACATAATCTATGATGGAATTATTTTTTTGGTTAATAAAATTAAGACCTTGGTTATTTGGCATGTTTTAATTGGTGTTTTTGGAACCCAAATTTTTATATTTAGGTAAAAAAGTTACCAATTGGATCCATATGTCATACAACCACTATCTATATCCACTTGATCTATCCTAATTATATTTTTATTTGATAGGGTAAAATACCTAGTTTTATAAGGACCAAGAACCATATAAAAGTGTTATGAAATAAATAAGTAGGCCCCTAGGGTCAGAAAAACTAAAAGCAAAATACTAGCTAGTAATCCCATGGGAGGCAAAACAAAACACAGTAAAATAAATAGATCGGGAGGGGGACCTCCAATGATTCCTTTTCTTCTTCAATCACCTTCTTAGGTGCACCCTACTTGTTCTTGGAAACTTTGGCCATCATATTATTACTATTTACTTCAATTTTGTCTCTTAGGAGGATCATCCATGGACTTTTCCATCCTTGTACCTATAGAGGGGTTTTATTTATGCGAGTAATACTAGAAATATTGTGGGGGGGGTATCCATCTCCTTCAAGTGCTACTTAAAAAGAGTCTTGTTCACATTATAAGAATAGGTGAAATATTGAACAGTCATGTTTGATTACCTATTTAAGGTATTTCATTCTTGAATTAGTCCTACCAAGTTCATCCCTACCTCATGCAACTTATTGTTGAAGATTTCCAATTGGCTTTTATTATTATTCATTTCTTCAGTTAATGGAGCTTTACCTTTCCCAATAGTTTTCTTATGGGTGTCCTCATCTAGAATAAATGATTTGGGTTTAGGGATAAATAGCTTCAATGGGAGGTCATTAGTGGAGATTTTGGAAAGGCTAGCTTGGGGAGTGCTGGAAGAAGGGTAGGAGGATCCTAAGGTAGGGTATTCATCAAGGGATTCCTCTTTAGTGGAGGACCCCCTAGAGGAACCTCCCTACCTCAAAAGGCTTGGACATGATTTACCAATAGTATGATAAGACCTTGGTGAAATATAAGGTTAGATTCATTGAAATAATGGGAGATATTGATGATTTCTAAAAACTTTAGGATATATAACGGGAGACTAATTTTATAGCCCTAGAAATGGTTTAATAGAAGAAAATGGTAGGATAAAATTAAAGTATGCTTACCTTCAAGTGTTAAGTATCTCAACACTTGTAGGCACACCTCAATCCATTGACATGGGAGGTATGCCTAGGGGAACCCATTCTTATCCATTTTTATAAATTCATTAATGTAGAAGAACATATGTAATAACTTTTACTTTTTAGACTAGTCCTTATACGCCTTCACCCTATCACATGGCATGCTTGTGGATTCACCTATAAATTATTACATGACCATGATTTTAACTCCTCTCATCTCCATAACATGCTTATTACAACTAGAAAAAAAATCCCTTACAACATCAACATCATTCTTAGTTATCCTCATCATCAATTCCATGAGTCCACCCCATTTAAGCTTCTTTTAGACTTTATTTAAGCCCCATACTTCAAAATAAGATGTTGGTTCTAAATGCTCCCTATCACCCCCCATTCTTTTAGTGCTAGTAGACTTGAAGAAGTTTAGAATTTTATAGAGAAGCTTAGTTTTAATGGTTTGAAATAATCTTGGAAATCACACTCCCTCCCTCCTTAAAAAATAAATCCATCTTGCTTTTTCATAATGATGATTCATAATATTTGAAACTCGTATCTTGATGAGAGATGTTTGCACATGTGTCAACTTGATTTACATATTATCATACTATAATATCATTTTATATATTTGATTGGATGCTTTTAGGGATGTGGTATCCTTTGTTTATTTATAATATTTTTAGGAGAAGTTTTAGACATCTTCCCTTGTTTGTTTATTTAGAGAGTTTAGTAAGAGATCACATATCTCTTTCTATTATATATGAGAGTAAATATAAGAGGATTATATTACTTTATACCACCTTGTGATAAAGTGATAAACATACTCATTAAGTTCTTACTTGTTGTGAAAGAATTCCAATATACCAATTTAAAGTAATTTGTTCATTTCAAATGCTTTTAAAAATTCAACCATGAGTTGGAAAAAGGAATGGATAGAATCCTCATGGAGGTAGTACTAATAGTTAAGGTAAATTACATCCAAAGTATTTAAAATATATTAGATACCACATTATCCCAAGGTAGAAGCTTTCTAATCATTGTAGAATATACCTTAACATTTGTATTTATATCTCCATCTCCCTTATCTTTTTTGAGTTTAGGAAAGAGATGTGGTAGAATTACCCCTCATATGTTGTGATATAGAGTCTCATTTAGGTATTATGAATAAATACCCATGGTGTCAAAATACACCAAAGGTTTGATAAGTTAGGCTTGAGTGATAGGAGTTGGGTTAGATACAAACACAAAACTACTAAAGGGAAAGGATGTGGATTTAGAGGATAAATAATAATGTCTTAAAGTAGTTATCTAGTTTAGTGGACTTAGAGAAAATGTGATAATACAAAAGGTAAGGATTTATAAGGAGGTACACTAGCTATTGATTGCAAATTTGGATTATACACAAGAGGTATATTGACCAACATGTTGTTAGGTAGAGTGATGGGTGGTGGTGTGTTGGTCACCACATTATTTTGGGGAAGATAAAAGAAATAAATTCCAATATGAACTTAGGTATGATGTTGGTAATATGGGGGTATATTTGATTTCATGGGATTGGGTGCCCCATAAGTAAGGATGTCCTTAGGGTTTTGGATTGTTATGTATCTAGTGGAGGGTAGATTAGGGTGGTACTACAAAGGTTGGTAATATGCCATTGAAATATGAATATAGGATGAATTACCTTAATTTTTAATGTTTATGTCCATCCCTTAATTCAAAGAACTAGTTTGGAGAGTGATTTGATTACTCTATAATTATTAATGTGACACACCAAGGTGGATATGATTTCATTTGGTGTATCATTAGTGGTAGTTTGTGAGCCTCTCTCACATGAGGCTTGGGAGGAAAGGATCAATAGCTTTTAATAATTTGGTTTATGTTTGATGGCTCATGAGGAATTAGCATGGGATAATTAGGTTGTATGAAAGTGTTTTGATAACTATTTGAGGGAGGTAGGGTTAATTATAATATACTTATCCCAACCTATAAAACGCTGATCCTTTCAACAAATTGATCAATTTTTTCCATAATTTTAATGTTAGGGTTTTGAATGGTCTAATCATAATCTGGGGGTAAATTCCACCTCATAAAATAAGGGTAATGTTTTTGGAATCATGATATTTATTGATGGTTTCCAATGTATACCATAACTCTTGACTCACTACATGAGATTTAGTTTTAAAATTAGAAGAAGAGTTTTGAAATTAAGATTGGTTCTCCATCTATTTTTTTGTAGCTTTTATTCCATCTAAAATTCAAGGTCAAATTTACTTTAAAAATATTATCCTAACATATTTAAGGGGTGTATATACACCCATAAAGTAAATGGAATAAGAGAGAATGATGGAAGAAAGAAATAAAATAGGAAATGTAGAAAGAGAAGTCTTCCACATTAGGCTCACAAAATTTGTACACCTAGAATGAAACATGCTAACCTTGATGTACTTATGTAGTCATATAAAATGTCCAAACTGGTAATTTGAGTGTGACTTGTGACACCCTATCCATATCACATTCTTTCATGCTCTCGTGACCCTCTTAGACACCATTTTACTCATTTACATTCATCTATATCCTTATAGATAATCATTCTAGCTCAACCAAACTCTATTTCTTAGGCCAATCCTATCCCCCCAAGTCTTGAGATTGTAGTATAGGATAACCATACGTAGACTACAACATCATACCCTATGATATACCATTTTTGATGCTCTTATCCTATCACACTTTGAGACCAAATAGTTAATTTCATTTGATTCGTATCCTTCATCATGTTGGCCTAGTGTGAGTACATTTAACCCATAACTAAGTATTCCTTATAAAATCCCATTAAAAGTTCATTTACAAAGAAGAGGTGATAAATCTCATAAAGCAAACAAGAACACAAAAAAATCACTAAGGAAAATTTCTCTATTATTTGCATACAATCACCTAACGCAACTGTAAACTTATTCAAATCCTCACACCTATTCCTAACCACCTCAAGCACTCTCAATTTGGAATTTTTGCATTTGCATCACACTATTACACAAATCACATCAAGTGGGAGAGCTATATATTGATTGATACCTCTTTAAAGTATTGGTATGTAGACAACATGCCCATACAAGGATTGTGGATCACATGTTCAGTGCATCTTACACACACTAACCCCCCCTTTTAAGTGATTCAAATCCTATTTATCAAGCATGATGGAGGGTTAGTGTTTGAATATTAAAATATATCTATAGCAAGTTATGTTGACATTCAACACTTGAAATTTCATAGGTAGGCTCACATAAGAACATCATAAAGAACATAGAAAAATATAATCTCGATGAGTAGTTTAGACAATAGCAGCATGAGTGGACAATAATGTGGAACCCTAAGGTGTCCTATTTTTGGTAGTGCTATCCTTTCATGAAATAAATTCTAGATTCTAATTTTTGACACTATCTCATTCTTGCATAGCTATTTTTAGACCCTGTAACAACTATTTCAACATTTTAAGCTAAGTTATATTTCTCCTAATTTATTACTATTTTTTAAAAAGGTAAAAAAGATAGATAAATGATGCAAATTAGGATTGTAATTATTACTATATTTTATACTGATTTATTAATCCAGAACTTTAACTAAAATAAAAATAAAACTCCATTATTCCAAAAGAATTAAAATCATTTGGTGAATTTGAATTACTTTGTTTGATCATAAAAACCCTAGAAACCCTAGATAACATTCCTTGCTAATTTTACCAATATTTTTTTGATTTTCCCTACATATTTAAATAAAAAATTCACATTAAATTTTTAAAATTTACCTTAGTAATTTTTAAAATAATTTCTTATAAACCCTACTTGAATTTACTAGGTCCCTTTACTTCTTGTAATATCACTTTACATATAAATCATAATTTCATAGTCAAGTTTAAAAATTTACCATAGTAATTTTAGAAATTATTTCTTTCAAACTCTAGTTGAATTTAATATGTCCCTTTGCTTCTTAAGGTATCAACTTACATATTTGTGAGCCTCATATCCTTTTTATGCATATTCTAGTTTATTATTTTTAGGACTTTACATTTCATTTATTTAGTACTTTCCTTTCATCTCATTTAGCTTATTAAAACTTATTGTAAAAAATTCAATCCATTTTCAATTTATTTTCTTACATTAACAATGGCCCAATATGCCAGTTTTGATGAAACTAATAAGAGGGAGCTTCAAGACATTTTAACTAAATATCCTGATATGCAAGATGACATGATTAAAATACTACAAGAAGAACAATAAAATGTGAACAATGGTCAATCCTCTCAAACCAAAGAATAACTAGTTGAAAATGACACTACAGGGTAACTATGTCTCAACAACCCCCTATAGTAGCCCAACCTTCTTATGAGGCACCACCAATTATGGCTAGTATATCTTTGTCTCTTGATGTGGCTACCCTTATGCAAGATATAAAATCTCTTTAATCCAAGGTGATACATCTTGAGCAAGGTGACTTTAGACCAACACAAGATTTAGATTCTTTTGCTCTACTGTATATACCATTGGTACACCATATTGATTCTACACCTTTGCCAAAAAGTTTTGTTCAACCCAAACTCACTCTATATGATGGTAAGGGTGATCTAGAGACACAGTTGAGATATTTTCATGTAGAATTCTTGGAATATGTTCCAAATGACTAGTTACTAACCAAGCTATTTCCATGAAGTCTAAGGGATTGTGATCTACAATGGTTCTATAGTCCACTGAATCAATTGGTCAATGCATTCAATCCTTTAATTTACATGTTCTTATCTCATTTCACCATTAAAATAGTTGAAAAGGTTTCTTATGCCCAAGTTTTACAATAAAAAAAAGGTCAAATGAACATCTCATAAATTATGTTCTTTGATATAAGACTATCTTGGCTAAAATGACTAGCCCCATGGTTGATTAAGAATTACAACATCTCTTCAAATAGAACCAGCTTGACATGAGTCAATAATGTTAAAAAAATTCTCTTCCTTCACTAAGTTATGTCATACACTAAAAGAAAGGGAAGTCAAATTAATTTCAATGGGAAAAATAAAGTACACAAGCATATCAAAAATAATAAACAAGATTAATAGTAAAGTCTCATACAAATTAAAGGTTAATGATAACAAAATTCAAAATCAACCTATAGTTAATACAACCTCTGATCCCCCTCAGTAAGTGGTTTTATTTGTGCCTCCTTGGTGAGCCTTTACTGATCTACCTGTATCTCTAGATAGAGACTTACATGAGCTATTGGAATGTAATATCATATCTCTCCCACCTATTCACGATATTGACACATTAAAGCCTCTTAAGACCATAAGGATATGATTAGAATGTATTTTGAAAATTTCACAAGGAATTAGGCTATAAAAAATATATGAATCAATTTGAAACACAAGATATAGGACTTGATAGATGATAACCTTATTGACATTGGCATTCCAATTGAGGCTCTTCAAGAAAAGAAAACATAGGACAAGGCTCTAAAAATTTTCTTAGATCATTTCCAACAACATTATAAATAAGAGATAGGGGATAAATTAGGTGTTCACCATACATATCATTCACACCCTCCACCAACTACATATTGGGCACCTTTAGTTGAGTTACATCTTTTAAACAACATGATCAGTGTGTATAATTCTAGAGTTCAAAATAGACCTTCCATCTTCTTATCAAAGCAAGATATAGTTGAGGATTATTTGAATTACCATGCACTCTTTATCAAAGCTTATATTAATCATCATCTCATTCATAGTATTCTCATAGATAATGAATCCAGTGTGAACATGTGTACTATGACATTACTATAACATTTGGGATATTCAAAGAATGATATTACCCTAATGAACATAGTTATTAATGGATTTAGTGGGAATATATAGAGTTTATTGGGTGATATTGTACTTCCTCTATAGGTTGGTCCAACACATGTGGCCACACCCTTTATTATTTTTCCTAGTGTAGGATTCTTTGATATGTGTCTTGGTTGACCATGGATTTTGGAACTTTGAGTAGTACCTTCTACAATTCACAGATGCATGAAATTAATTCATGCTAATCACGTTTTTATAGTTGGTTGAGTTCTATATGAGTTACCACTCCCTACTTTAGATCCATATCCTACTTTGTAGTCACTAGTTTTAGCTTCTCTACCATTTAAAATTCTTCCTCTAGTTTAAATTCAACCATAGTTGAGGCCTCCATCACTATCATAGAGAGTTTATACACTTCCACAGAGGACTATTTTAGAGAAACCATAGTTTCAAGACTCTAGATAGTTTCCATCTATAGTATTCACACCTAAGATAGTATCATTTAGGTCTCATGCCTCTATACATAGAGCACACTTTCAAAGGTCTTCTTCTACTACCAAATGGGTCCCTAAGAGCCCTACAGTTGCATCCACTTCTCATAGTTATAGGGGGACCCCAAAATCAATCTCCACTATAAATATTTTAGAGCATTTACAACATACATAGCTTTTAGAGTCACAATCTCTACCCTTCCATCATGTTTCATGATCACAAATGATCCCTCTCCTTGACACATGACACCATTATAGGGGGTATCTCATGAGACTCATTGGTTAGTATTGTTTCTTCTCAGTCTTTCTTTTGCATAGCTTTTTTTCAAATTTTTGTACATAAATTCTCAAATTACCTTTACATAGTTAGCTTATTATTGATTATACATAACTTATTTCAAAAATACCAAAAATAATACAAAATTTTAGAATACAAAAACATTAAAATAACTCAAAATACCAAAAACATTTTAATTATATGCATTATCTATTCTTTACATTTCTACTACCATGATAGAATTACATTTTACTATTCTATGCTATTATTTGCCAATTTATCTACATTACCATGATTCACTTGATCTTATTTGAGTGTGTGTAGTGACACCCAAATCCTTGATTATTTCAATCTAACCATTTAAGGGGCATCCTAATTTGACATTTGAGACATACATCAATATATCTACTCGCCAAGGGCATCTTCTACATGACAACACTATCTAGGTTATGTCATTCCTACACCACACACTCTAATTATCACATTGATGTATATTAATTATTATTTATACACTCATTAGTATATATCACTTATGTGTTTGTTAGCATCTATCTAGTCTTGTACTACATATTTTGCATACTTTCACTTCTTCCTTTGATTAGTTAGATGCAATAGTATTTCTATCTATTATATGCCTTCCTTTTTTGCTTTGCATAGCTAGATGTGATTACATTTATTAGTTACTATTTCATTTATTATATGTGCTTGTGTACCTCATGCCAACCTTGCTTGTTTTCAATTGTATGTGTATGTGGCATTTGAACATGCCTTGTATGCTTGATTTCCTAGTTTGAGTCACATGTGCCTATGTCCCTTATTTTATTTTCCCCTTAGCCACTTTTGTATGCTTATTAATTCTTTCCTTGAATGCTTTTTTAATTCTTAGTTGTTTACAATTCCATGATCCACATCATGCATTATCTTGCTTTCTTGGATGCCATGATGGACATCATGCTCCATCCCTCCTTGACAACTAACAACTAAAAACTAACAATATTTCCACTTCTAATTCAATATAGTGTACATATTAATAAATTATTACATCTATCTTGGCATACCCCTATTGATATAACAATCTCCAATATAAACTATGCTATATCTTGAGATACCTTTTTGATTATCATTACTATATCATGTATTTCATGGCATAACACACTTGTAGGGATTTTTATTTTGAGGGAAGTCATTGTAGGTCTTCATTCCTACCCTCAAAAGAGGGGGAAATAATCAAAGGTTTTGTCATAGAGATCAAAGCATTCTACCAATGAAAAATTAGTTTTTAAAATACCTAGAACAACCAAAACCCAAACCAGGCAAAATAAACAAAGAAAGTAGTGATGAATACAAAATAGTGATTAGAATCAGCAAAACACAAGAGCACTAGAATTGGATTATAATTCCAAACACCAAGGTGTAATATTTTTGGTGCTCCTATACAAACAACAAAATTTCCAAAATTTCCAAAAATATATAGAAAGGTAAGATTAGTTACAATTTTGTCAGCTATAATTTACTTCAAATTCAATAGTTTTAGTATAGTTTTTCTTAGAGAATATAGACATAGGGGGAATCATGCATGGTATGATGGGTCTTGATTCTATTTTTAGATTGGGTAATTGGTATAAATTTTAGATTATAATCCATGTTATAGACACCAGTGATCGAGGGCAATGTGCATAGCATATTTACCTTCTTTTCTTTTTAGATCATTGCATAACCTAGGTATTTTTAGTAATTGTGTGCCTTATTCCATATATAGGTGTTTGGCATCATTTTGGAGTGGATTTCATATAAGCCTAGTTCATAGTTTTGGAGTGGATTTCATATAAGCCTAATCTCTATCTTTTAGAGTGGCTTTCATACAATCCTAATAGCTACCTCTCAAAGTGGCCAAGATTGGCCTAGTTTTTAGTACACATTCAACTATCCATGCCACCTTATAAGATTAAAAATAATTCATGGGATTTAGGAGCCATGTCATATGACACAAATTCATATTAATATTAGTTCATAGTTCTAAATTTTAGGGGAAATGATGGAGCTAAAGGAATATCTAGCTTTTGTATTTCTAAGCCACCTTTTCAAAGGGATTAAACACACAATTTAAACATTTATTAACACATGCATATTCACATAGATTCACTTAGTGGGTGACAATGGAGCCAAAGGTCTAGCCTTTACATTTTTGAGCCACTTTCAAGGAATTGAGCACTCAACTCCATTCATGATATTAATCATTGGTACAATAAATACCCAACATCACAATAAGTTTTTAATTAGTTCACATACCTAGTGAGGTGTATTCATTCCTTTCTCTTCCTCTCTATTTTACCTAAATTTTGTATGTTCTTATTTTAGACATAACATGTCTAATAAGAATTGATGTACTCTTTGTTTTATCTTGTAGATTTTCACTTCATGATATACTCTCTATACACACCTAACATCACATATCTTCATGGGATTCACCCTTGTAGGTAAGTTCAAGTATGCTTTCTATTTTTCATTTATCCTAATATTTCACTTTGTTGCATCACTAGAATAAAAGGGGGGAAATGAACTCATATAAAATGTCTAAATTGGTAGTTTGAGTGTGTTTTGTGACACCCTATCCATATAACCTTATTACATGCTCTCGTGACCCTCCTAGACACCTTTTTGTTCATTACCAATCATATATAGCCTTCCAAATAGTAATTATAGATCAACTAGACTCTATTTCCTAAGCCAATCCTATCCCCATATATCACAACCCAAAGAATAAGAGTGTCATACCTAGACTATAACATTGGACCCTAGGGTGTCCCATTTTTGGCACTCTTATCCAATCACATTTTTAACTCAAATGGTTAATTTCATCTGATTCTTATCCTTCATCATGTCAGCCTAATGAAACTATATTTAACCCATGACCAACTATTTCTTATAAAATCCCATTTAAAGTTAATTTACAAATAAGAGGTGACAAATCTTAAAAATGAAGTAAGAATACAAACAAACCACTAAGGTAAATTTCCCTATTCTCTACATATAGTCACCCAACACAACATGAAACACATTTTAAACCTCACACCAGTCCTAGGCACCTCAAGCACTCTTAATTTAGAATTTTTGTATATGTATAACACTATTGCATAAAACACATCAAGTGGGAGAACTACATATGGCTTGATCCCTCTTAAAAGTATTGTTATGTAGGTAGTGTGCCCACAAAAGGGGTATGGATCACACATTCAATGCATATTACACACACTAAGCCCCCCTTTTAAGTGATTCAAATCTTGTTTATAAAGCATGATGGAGGGTTAGGGTTTGAAGATATATATATATATATATATATATATATATATATATATATATATAATAAGTTTTGTCAAGATTTAGCACTCAAAATTTCATAGGTAGGCTCACATAGGAATAACATAAAGAACCCAAAAAATTAAGTCTCGGTGAGCATTTTGGATAACATCAATAGGAGTAGACAATAGCATCAGACCTTAGGGTGTCCTATTTTTGGCAGTCATATCCTTTAACCAAATAAAAGCTAAATTCTGATTTATGACATTGTCCCAATCCTACACAACCATTTTTAGACCTTACAATAGTTGTTTTAGCCTATTTTAAGCTAAGTTATATTTCTCCTAATTTATTACTATTTTTAGAAATGTAAAAAAGATATATAAATTATACAAATTTGGATTATAATTATTACTATATTTTATACTGATTTAGTAATCTAGACCCTTAACTAAAATAGGAATAAAACTCCATTATTCCAAAACAATTTAAATCAACTTGAATTTTATAATTCTAGGTAAGTGAACTTATGAAAAATATGAAGTGATGAGTGGTATTTTGAATTGATTGGATAGTTTTTTTTTTTAGGGTTTTGAATAGGAAGATACAAAAATACTAGTTGTTTTAGATGAACTACAATAAATGGGTTTTGAACAATGGGTGGAAAGGGATGTTCCTATCAATATAAAAATATTTTAGATTCATCAAATTTATCATTAATGTTAGAGATTAATCTCATTTGGGTTCACATATCATAGGTCATTTAGGATAATATTTTTGATCATAAGTCTATCTTTTAGGTGAACATTTATTATTAAAATAGATTTAGTTTATCCTAGATTTATGAGGTGTCACACCTATTTTTTCCTCTTTTAGGGAATCTTTGAGTTACATTCACATGTAACTCCACCCCCCAAACTTATCACATACATCCCATCAACCCATAATGGGTTAGGGACATTTAGAACACATATAAAGGTTATGTAACTTCTTTTTCCTCCTAGATGTTTTTATCGAGATCTCCTACCTCATTTATTCCATCCATATTACTATAACTATTTTTAGATGCCTCATTTGGATTAAGGCATTTTTAAATCTCTTTATCTTGTATTCTATTATATTTTTAAACTTTTATTCTCCTATTATAATTTATCTATAGTACCTAGGTATGTTCATTTCAATCATCTTTCCATTTCATTCATTGTTATTTCTTATCGATCATATTAATTTTACCATTAATCATCTATTGTAACATTATCATAGATATATTTATTTTTATTTACTATTTTTATAATATCTCCCTTGTGCCTTAGTATTAACCATTTTACATGTTTTAATCCCATTTTTATAACTGTTTGGTAAAATAAATTGGTGAACCCATAGTCTCTTCAAACATATTCAACCTTTGGTTTTCTTTTCTTCTTTATCACTCTTAGTTTTTATTTATATCTACTAGATGTAGTTTTCCTATTTAGGTGTGTTATTTATTTATCATTAGCCATAACTTCCTTCATGTTTCTCATGCTTACATCACATTTCAATTAAGAATGTAAGATCTAAAAACCATATTATTTTAAGTACTAGATTGAGTGCTGCTATTTATGATTTTATTCATCTTCCTTTTCTTAGTACTCATGATTATTTGATTTTAAAATTAGTAGTTATTAATTATGTTCCTCATTCATCTACTATTATTGATGATACAAATTTGAATGATGAGATTACCTATGATGAACATTATTATAAGGATAATTTTCTTGATGATATGAATGGTTTTGATGATGTAGATCTTAAAAAAATTAATATAATTTCTCATTTTAAAAGTAGAATTGAAAAACACTCTTCTTGTTTAGATCCCCCATTGCTTAATTTATAATAAATACAAAATAAATACTTTTATAAGGAATCTACACATGAGAATGTAAATTTTACCATATATCATTTCAATGTTTCTAATTTACCTATTAGGGGATCTTCTTCTACATCATGTGGCAAGGCTAATCCTTCTTATGATCCTACTAATACTTCTATGGCTCTACCTATCATTACTCTTCCTCATGTTAATATAGATATTCCTACATATCCTATGACATATTTTTTATCTCCTTATTTTAATTATTTATGGTTTCATGTTAAATAACAAATACACAAAAAAATAAAACATTAACACATGATGTATTTATGAATTTACAAAAAATTATAGTTATCATGTATAACTCATGCCTATAAATAGTAATTGGAAGTAAAAAATTATTAAAAAAGAAATAAAGTTAAAGGAAGAGTGAAGATAAATATAAATAGACACACCTAATTAATATTATGATAATATGAGACTAGAGTAAATATTTGGAAGCTTTCTATATTGTATCCCAATAATTTGAAGCTTCACTATTATAGGGGTTAGATTTAGCAAGTCTCTAAATATGTATGATCTAGATTTGATAGTTAATCAAATGTTCACCTATGTAGATTCTAAATATATAACTCTGTATAAAATATTTATCATGCTTATTTTAGGTCCTTGAATGTTTTGTCCCAATGCACTAGTAGATACAATATAGGGTTGTGCACTCTATTTGTTGATATGGACACCAAAACATCGCATTTTTAGTTTACTTAATTGTCCAAAATTGTTGAAATATGATTGATCACTGAAATAAATTTAATTTTAGGTGGATAAATAAACCTAAAGGGAAATACAATACATATACTTCATGAATGGAATGAAAAAAGATATAAATCTAGTGAATGTGAATGGAATATTGAGAGTAAGATATATGCATTTTATACCTAGTAGATAAATTAAAACTAATATAAATTAACTTATTCTTTCATTTTGTAAAATATGTAGTTAATTTTTTTTCCAAGTTCTTAAGATAAAATATATGGTAAATTAGAGTGTGTCTAGAATTGAATCCTTTTAATACTTATTTAAATTACTCAATGAAGCCTTGTATATATAGACATATAAAGTTTGAATTATGAATATTTTGGTGTGAAAAATAATTAATAAAACATAAACTAACTAAAAAATTTGATGAAACATTAAAAATAAAATAAAATAGGCATAAATGCCCATAAAAATACCAAGTATGGATTTGATAGTCTTGTAAATTAATACGAGTAGATTCAGAGTATCATTGAATCTGATCAAATAAAAGAAAGGGGGTATAATGAAGATGATAAAGACATAATAGGACTAAAATAAAAAAAATTGATAAGATATAAAACAAGAAAGATCACATAAAGAAGAAGAGAGGAAGACAAAATCACAAGTAAAAATGCAAACAAGACCCTAATTTGAGCTAATGGCATATATGCACAAAATACCACAAAATATTTAAATAATAAGACATAAAAAAATAATGTTTATATAAAATCCTAATAATTCAAAATGTGTATGTGATGTGAATGCATACATGCACCAAATTAAAATAATAACTAAAACATATATCTACACTTACCTAGGGAAGAAAGGATTAAATGTCTAAATGGTTGGGAAAGATTCCACCCACATAATAATATTTAGATAAATATGGTATACCCATATTAAAAGGTAATAAAAAAATATTCAATGTAATATCAAATTCATGGATTTATAGAATATTGAAAAATAAAATTTGAAACTATGAGAATAGGAAAAAATACACCTAGTGGTAAGTGAACCTATTTCCATAACTCAAAAATAATTTTTTTTTAATGTTCTACTAATCCTCACATTGGTAATATAAATTTAAAATTAATTTTTAAAAAATTAACTCTAATTATTTATTATGGAAGCTAAAGCTAGATGACTTTTAATGATTTTATTTCTCTCAATTTCACTCGATTCACTCAATTTACTCAAAATTGAAAAATATTTATGTAAAATATATACATATATTTATTGTTGAATCTAATCTACTCCTTATCATGAGATGCCCATGACATTAGGCATTATTTGAAAATGGGAAGGTAGAGACAACTACAAAATTTCATCCTCTATTTTAGGAATAATCTAGAATCAACCTAGGGCACGACTGTGGGTATTGGAATTCACAAACAAAGTCTACATGAATAGTCTCCAAGAGATGCACTATTACCAATGAAAGAAAAATATGTTGTAATTAACATAGGTTAGGAATAGTTATGAATACTTGAGTGTTAGGATTATTATTTCTAAACACAATGGGAAAGGGTCATTTCAAATCCACCAAAGAAAAAATAGAGGGAAGGATAAGGAAGAGAAGGGAAACCTCTAAGTATAAAATGAGATTAATGTATTGGTCACTAAACTAAATGACTCTACCACAATTATAACACTATAGATCGAGATTCAATAGAGTTATACCTCTAAGAACATATAGTGGGGAGAGTCTAAGGGAATTGGGAGTATGCCTTTAATGTGAATTCCTGCTAAAGATCAATACGAGGGGTTTATTTTTGAAAACACAAATACCATATGAGAATTTGTAGTTAGACACCAAATTATTATAACTACCAAAAGAGAAACAAAGTAACTAACACAAAGATTTTAATAACTAATCACATCATAACCATGACATACATAAAGTGAAAAAGTGTTAATCTAATTAACCTAGCACTGTTGATCATTCAAACATGAGGATGAAATAAAATTAAACACAAAAGAGAACCTTTTGTAAAAAATAAAGATTATATTCATTAAAATATTAAAATTATACTATAATAATAGATATAGTCCACTTTTATAGTCTATAGTGGTGAAGGAAATGTAGGTGAAATATTGGAAATAATCCAATAATAATTTTGAGAAATTTTTGATTGGCCCCATAAATACAATATGACTCTTCTATAAATAGATAAGGAATGGGGTTCACATCCAAAAATCATGAGGATCCCATCCTAGGCCATGATGTCCACTCATTATAGTTATAACCATATTTCAAAATTTAAACCAAAACAAATCCCTACAAACCTGTAACAAATCTACTTGGGAACACTAGTTAACATGTAGAGGTAGCTAAGGGGAACAATTCCTAACTTATTTGAATAGGCACTTCTAGTTTTGAATGAAACTACCATGAGGTCAAAATCCTTATCCATATTGGCCAAGTTTAATAGAGGTTCCTTGAAGATCACCTCAACTTGAGCTACCTATCTTTGAGAGATATGGAAAACTAATTCCATTGAGTCTTTCAATCTAATAACTTGGTTGTAGTGGAATAATTTGATAGGTCTAGTTCTAGTTAGGATCCTTCATGGTTAACCTTTTCCACAGTCTCCCTCATAACCTAGTTGAATTAAACTAGGTGGAATCTAAATTACACTTGGTCGAGTAAAATTACATTCAGGTAGAATAACATGGAGATATTAACCTCCTTGAATTAGGGAAACATATTATTCTCTCCCTCTTCTAAGGATCCTATTATAGTGTGAACCAAGGATAGCCATTCCTCCATCACCTCTCTCATGTTCCTAGAATAAGTTTGGTACAACCTTGAATAGGAGGTTAACATTAGTTTGAGCTCTAATAGCATCCCCTTATTGACCACTACATACAACTTCTGGAACTTCTCATAGATTTCGATGATCCTCCCTATGTAGGCCTACATCTGCTATATAACTTAATAAATCTCAACATTATTCCCCACTAATTTATAAAGGATTGAGAAAATTATTAGTAGGGAATCCTTAACCTATTTGATTAGTTTAATTGGGAACATACTCTTCACTTGGGCCTTAGGAGTTTGGACTTGGCTTTGCATATACTGTAGGATATTCTTAAACATGTCATGGGTAGTTTAGAGGACATATAATGGGTCCTCATATATATTCTCTTATCTCATAGTAATCCTCACCTTTGTGAGGGAAAATAGATCTTAAAAGGTCTATCATATCACTAGGTTTCCCTCTTAGACAAATCTCTATGTGATCATCCTTTTCATACTCTTAAAGGCTCAATAAAAACTCCATTATACATATCTAGGTCACCTTGAACATTCATATATGGTGCTTGTGACCTTGGGACCATCCCTTAAGTTTTAGGGGGTGTAGAAGGTGTTGATTAAATGGTGGTGAAGGGTCGAGGATGAGGTGGAGTGGATATGGAGGAGGTAGAAGGAATGAAAGAGAAAAGTAGTGGAGGCATAGGGGAAAGGGAGAAAAAGGAGGAAGAATAAAGAGGAGACCCATGAGAACATTTAAGCTCACCATTATTCCTAAGTGAGGTTCACCTAAGGTGGAGTTTCCCCTAAGAATGGGTCATGTAACAACATAGATGAGATGGATTAGTTGAAGGTGAGGCAAGTGGGTCATTGAGTAAGGGAGAGAGGAGACCAGGGAGATAATCATCGAGCTTATACTATTGAGGTTAAAGGAGCCATTGAGACTTATAAATGAGATAAGAGTAGAGTACAAGGCCTTCAAGTTGGATTTTGATTATGGTTCATGTTTTGTTTCTTCTTTGACCTCATTCCTAAGTCAACTCTAAATACTATGGTAAATGGTCTTTATAGGATGATAAGAGCTACATGGGCTAATGGATGACAACTTGGAGTCATGAAAGGGAGTGTCAAATTGACTAGAGTGGGGACTAAGAGGGTCCTTATTGGAAGTGGTAAGAGTTTTAAGTATTTAGTCATGCCCACTATTGAGGGCATGCCCAAAGAGGGAACCCAAAGGAATCTAGCATATAATATATGAGGATTATCAAAAGGATCAAGGCTAAGGGTACTTGGAAAAAATATGGAATGTAAATAATGAGAAATAGAGGGGGTAAAGCCTAACTAGTGGGAATCATAATTAGGAGTTAGAATGTGTCAAGATTAAGGGGTGGAAGGTAAACAAGGTGAGTGAATGGGGGAACCTAAATGGGTTCCTTATAGATGCCTTATTTTAGGATCGAACTTGAGTTTCTAGCTACATTAACTCTTTCAGGGTATAGGGTTAGTGGTTGAGTAGGTTGTGATTGATCTACCTAGCATCATGTGGTCTGAGGTCAGTTTTAGCATAGTTTGGTCACTGGTGCTATTGAAGGAAGTTGAGGTAGAGTGAGATGAGAAACTAGAGGAGGTGGAGGAAGAGTTGGAGCTTGAAGATCTAGAGCTATTGGTAGAGGTGGTGCTAGAGATAGGGATAGAGCTTGAGGAGGATGAGGTGACAAGATTCCCTATAATATTTTCTAAGAGATGACTAGAGATGTTAGAGTCAAGTCCCCCAAAGATCGAGTATAAGTTAGATTATTTTTGGATGGGATTACTTGAGACTTCTTCCCCTTACTCTTCTTCTTTGATGTTATCTATAATAACACCTCCTAGTCATCAATGGTGTTCATATAGATCTTATCATTATATTCAACTTGGTGGTCATAGTTAATGTTGAGCTAAATATTGCTTCAAATTGGCCTAAATCACCCCTTTAGGGTCCCATTGCTAAATATTACACTTTGTTAGGATGAAGGAATCTTTCTTAGATACCATATTTTGTATCTAGGGGAACTTCCTATAGATGTAGCTCTATATGGTGATTAGGAGCAATGGGTATGCCTTCCTACTGATGTTGTACACATAATTCAAAAATGTCATTTATCAATTGATAAGTGATATATTATTATAATATGTGGTAAAGTATATAAAATGTAAATCAAAGAGGGTCTTGGAGGAAGCTTGTGACTTAGATAACTATGTGATATTTGTATAACTAGTAGTCCCTGATGTTTGTGATAGACTCCATGATTAATTTTAAGAGTTTGGGTATCAAATATTAATTGATTGCCACGTAATCCACTAGTTATAAGTGGTCATAAATGTCCCATAAACACTAGTGTAAATAATGGCCATACAACTTGGATAAGACCACATGGATGGTTAGGCCAATAATAACCCATATAGGAAAGGATGAAGGATTGAATAAGATAATCCCATAGATTATGTCTAGTAGGTAGCTCATCATGTAGAAGTCACCTCTAAATCATGTGTCTATAATGTCATGGACCAACTTGATTTTAATAAATCCTCCTATGCCTAAGATGTTTGAGAGAGTTAAGATCATGTGTAGAATGGTAACCCATAGCTCATTGATGTGATGTTAGTCTAGGTATCTTAATAACCATTTTAGTAGGATCGTGCCTACTTAAATCTCCTCTTATAAGGTCTAAAATATGAAGGCATTTATCTTTTCCTTATTAACCCACTTAGATTTTGGGTTCTTAGCCTAGTTATATAGGATTTCACATATCTGGTAGGTGTCCATATAGGCTAACACTATTGATGTATCATATGAGAAATTGAAGTCTAGGAGGGAGTAATATACCTTAAAGGCATTCTAGGATCTATTGTTAATCTGGTGCTAAGAGGTGGTTGAGTACACCCAATCATTTATAGTGTCTTTCATGTGGATATCCTTGTGGAGGATATCACCTAATAGGTTAGCATAGCTAAACACCTCTAGTTTGGTCTTAGCTCTATGGAGTCCACATTTCTTATAAGACTGAAGAGTATCCTCATACTTAGCTAGCTAGTCATCAACATTAGTAGAATCCTTGGGGACATACTTAATTACCTTAAATATGTCATTATAGTGCCTATACTTGGTTAAACTAGTAGGGAAAGTGGTGTCCTAATACTTGGGCTTGACCTTTGGGTTTGAAGATCTAGCAACCATTAAATTAGGATCAAAGGGTAATTTAGGGAGCTTTAAGCATAGGAAACATGGGATGAAGGGGCTCTATGAAATTTTGGAAGTAAGGAGTTATATATTTTCATACTCAATAATGATAACTATTAATGGGATTATCTTAGGTTTTATATGTACATGCATATATCCCCTTACATTAATAGAGTTTGGTAGCTCAACTACCATGATTTTGAATTTGAGTTGGTGGTTAGATTTTCTCCTTTATTTCTAAATCTAGAATTAAATTTGAGCCTATAATCCTCTATCATAAGCCAAAGTTAGCAATGGTGATGGTATGTACTTAAAACTGTCTAATTAGGTCTAGATTCCCATTCTGTTAATACCCATCATGTGGTAGGCATATAATCACATACATTAGATGCTCTTTAATTAACTATTACTTTTTGACACATATGATCCATTAATTAGTCTTTCTAATTAGTGGTTGACACCTAGGAATGGTTATGTACCCCATGTCACTCCCCTAGGATGGGTGATGTGTCACCTAGGGGCATGTGACACACCTTAATTAGTATCTGAGTCTCACTTGTAATTCATTCTGAGCTTATTAGGGTCATAGGTGGTAATAAGTTCATCTTTACATGAGATGACATGGTAACTTTCCCATTAAGATTTCTTAAGCTCTAACATCTCTAATAGGTCTAAGGGACTAACCAATCTAACTTTTAATGACATGGAAACTTCCCATTCATCTAGACTTTAACATATCTAATAGGTCTTGGGGACTAGCTACTCTAACTCCTGATGGCATGGGAAATTACCATTCAAATAGGCTATTATAAGCTCTAACATCTCTGATAGGTATAGAAGACTAACTACTCTACCTCAATATGATATGGCAACTTCCCATTTGATCAAGCTCTCTTGGGCTCTAATATATTGGATAGGTCTAGGAGACTAGCTTCTCTGACTCA
The DNA here is from genome assembly GCA_037957365.1 of Torreya grandis. Classification (NCBI taxonomy): domain Eukaryota; kingdom Viridiplantae; phylum Streptophyta; class Pinopsida; order Cupressales; family Taxaceae; genus Torreya; species Torreya grandis. The sequence goes on along the minus strand of JARHVA010001749.1, from coordinate 2,751,157 downwards.
ATATGATGTAGTATCTTCCGATTCAATTGGGCTCTCTCAAGATTTAACATCTCTGATAGGTTTGGAGAGTGTCCACTCTAACCTAATATGACATGGAAACTTCTCATTTATTCAAGCTCTATTGAGTTTTGACATCTCTAACAAGTTTAGGGGACTATATCTTCTAATTTAATATGACATGGTAACTTCCCATTCAATTGATCTCTCCCAAGCTCTAACATATCTAACAATTTAGGGGGACTGGTAGCTCTAACTCCTAATGATTTGGAATCTTCCCATTTGATTAGGCTTGCTTAGGCTCTAACATATGTAACAAGTTTTATGGATTGTCCACTCTGACTCCTAATGATATGGTAAGTTCCCATTTGGGTAGGATATGTAAAATTTACAAAATGACTAAGTAGAAAAGACAAAAGAATACAATACACTAAATCTTGCCTATCAGATATGGAGAACTCGATCTACCATGAAGGATAACAATTTTTTTTCTCTAGTAAGGGAGATATATTTCTAGGAGATCCAAGTGAATATAAAACTACAACATTAGTACCATGATTTAATAAAAGAGAATAAACACTAAGTTTTTTAGATAAATTAAAAGAGGCTTGTTACTAATTGAATAAATCAAGGTAGTGTATATTATAAATATTTGATTAGGTATCACTAAAAAGAACAAAATAAATAAATCTAAAGCTCTAGTTCATAAATTTTTTAGATGGGTCACCCATTTCATAGAAAAATGGGTGTGTTGGCCACAACAAATGGTGACATCCACAAAGAAAGTGATGAGAAACACTTAATACCCACCTAGTTTCATATTATTTCCTTGCTAAGAATAGAGATTTTATAGGGCATATTTATTATCCATAAAAAATATCAGGCACTAAAGTCTTGTAATAACAAGCAACATATTGAGCCTCCACCCATAGCCATCCACTAGTGTGTGTGAGAAGTGATTTTCATTTTTGATTCATTATTAAATTAAATTTGAGTAATCAAGACTAAGCTAGTTATCAAACTTCATCCAAAGTGATTTTAGATTCATGTCTTAGGGGAGATGATTAGGGAATTTTTATACTATTATAAAAGTGTCCATAGCCTTGACAAATATTCCTCTGGTCCTGTTCATGGCCTTGATTCATTACTAGCTAAGCCATAAAGAATATGGTGGAGATTGATTATATGTCCCTTTTAATGTAGACTCAGAATTTAGATTCTGCATGGTTTATTTACTCTTTTCCAAGTTTCTTGATAATATATCATTAATTATTAATCTTATCCATTGAGGGTTTGAGACCAAACTAGGTGAATCGAAAATGGGAAATTTCTAAATGACCATCTAGTCCTTGATCAAATTGGATAATACAATACCTTATTGAGATATTATTTTAAGTGGAGCTTGGTGTTTATCTTTGGATGTAGGCTATTTCAAAATCCTCCTATTTCTATTATAATCATTGTCCTCTCATATTAGGATGTCAAAATTTTCCATTACTATCTTGGAATCACTTGGATTGAATGTTTCAACATGGGGTTTCCTATTTATCAACAATCCTCATAAGCTTCATCCACCACGTAGAAGAGTTACTAATAAGGATCGAGTTTCATATGAATAATGAAAAATAAAGAAGGGGCCAAAGGAGAAAAACATAGCGCAAAATAAAATCACACAAAAAAAATAAACACAAGATGAAAGTAAACACACAACTAAAGCAAATCTATTTAATATATATATATATATATATATATATATATATATATATATATATATTACTAATTTCTACTTAAATTATTCAGAAACCACTTTGGAGGGGATAATTGAGAAATATTGATTCAATAAATACACATTTATAGGAAGTGGTAAGTCATTTACCTTGAGATCCTTATGATAAAAGTCATTTTATCCCAATGTTTCAACTATCTAGTATGGGTCAATCCGAAGAGAATCAAATTTTAAATGCTAGCCCTTCTTCTCATGGGCCTTATCCCACATTAGGACTAGGTTTAAAATTCTAAAGGTCTTGACCTTCACCTTATTTTAATACCACCTCTTGACTGTGTCGTAATTCTTTCTAAAGCTCAACAGAGCTTTACCCCAAGATTCTTTTAATTAAATCAGCTCTAAGAGTCTAGAATTCACTTTGTCATCTAGTTCCATGAATCAATGTAGGAACTTATAAGTCAACATTTTGAGAGTGACCAACATAATTGGATATAATCTATGGATGAAAAGGAAAGGAGATATTTTTAGGGTTTGATTATACCTAGTGTGGTCTACCCATAAGGTGAATTTAGCATTGAGTGATATTCTTAGGGCTTATTATTGGCTATTTATTGATGGCATTGATCAAGTTTTTGTTGGTGGATTCAACCAATACATTCCCTTATGATTAGTGATTGGAGGATAACTTCAATGTTATCCCATTATCATAAGCCCATTATGTAATTTTTGTATATTGAAATTCAAGGCCATTATCACATAACAAAGAAATTAGGACCCAAAAATGGGTGACTATGGCATTCTATAGAAACTTGATGACTTCAATAATGGTGCTCCTTTTGGTTACAACTACCTTAAACCATATAGTGTAGTATTCCATGCCCATAAGGAGGAATTTATGACCATATAATGAATTAGGGTTAATCACACCTATAAATTCTAGTCACCATTGTGTAAATGGTACAAATTCTATAATAGGTTGTAGTGACATTATGGTATGTATTTCCCTTTTATCAAAGGTTTGGCATTGGTGGTAGAAATAAAAATGAGTATGAACATCTATGAACACTATGGTATAATAGTAACCTACTTAGAGAACCTTGTGAGCCATGATAGTTTTTGTGGGATGGCCAACTCATAAGATTTCATGGAAACTTACTGTTATGTCATTGGCTTCATCTTATGATACACATAGGAGGTAGATTCATTCATGGTTTCTTCTAAATAGAACTCCTTTCTTTAGCATATAATGTGTGTCTTTAAATTAGAGGGATATTATTTACATATGGTTGAGTATTGGGGTTGCATTTACATAAAGTATAAAGTGCATGACTAAGGAATACCAATTTAAGTGTCACACCCTTTTTTGGTCAACCTAGTGTATCATGATTTTTGGGTCTATATCTATGATTATTTGGGTGAGGCCTCATCCCTTAACCAGTTTGGATGACTTAATTTTCAATTCATACTCTTAAAATTTCATCATCCATTATCCTCTCCTCTCATCTATCTCATTTTCCCCAATATTTTATTTATATTTAGGTCTAGGATAATGGCATGCACTCTATTTGTGAGGATGTAATGTCTGGATTTATTCACTACCTTGACTAAGGCATATGAATGTTTGTCTAGGATAGAATACTATAGTTTGACATATTTTATATTAGTTATTATAAAAAACATGGGGTGTTATTCTCCTTCTAACCTCTAGGTGAGACTTTCGTAAATTATGTGATCTAAAGTGAAAGGGTAGACATAGAAGTCTTGCATATAGTCTCAACTAATAAGGACCAAGGATTACGTGATAGTGTATTTGATATAATATATAAATTTCCTTGATTTTGATTTCCACTCTACTTTAGTGTCCTATTTAAACATTGTATTAAAGGGATTCACTATTTTAGAAAATCCAGAAATAAACTTATGCACAAAGTTGATTTTACCAAAGAAATATTTTAGTTCTTTCTTGTTGTTAGGTAAAGGTAGTTTATAAATTACATCCACCCTTTTGGGGTTGATAGTGATACCTTTTTTTGATAATGTGACTGAGAAGCTTAATTTTGGTAACACTAAAAATTCACTTCTTTGGGTTTAAGGAGATACCATAAATTTTGCATCTTTCAAATACCCTTTCCAAGTGGTGAATAAGATCTGACCTATATTTATAAAACATAGTTAGGTCATCCGTATATATTATTATGAATTTACCTATTAGTTCATCAAAGGTAAAGAGTATTTCCCTTTTAAAGGTTATATTGATGTTGATTATCCCAAAAGGCATATATTTATAAATGAATATTCTTTAATTGGTGGTGAAAGTGGTCCTAGTTTTGTCTCTTGGGTTGACTAGGACCTTGTTATAGCTTGAGAAGCCATCCAATAAGGACATAATCTAGGACCCACTCACCATTTGGATCACCTCATCTACTAAGGAAATGGGTAGTCATCTTTATATAAGGCCTGGTTCAAATTTTGGACATATATGTAAAGTTAGATTTTATAATTTTTAATTCACACTAGGACCAAGTTATCCACCTAGGTAGAGTGGTAAAGTAGGAAAATTATCCTTGTAGAGAGTAATTTATGAACTTCCTTATGAATAAAGGGGTCTAGGATTGGGTTAACTATCCTTTATCTTTATCTGAAGGGTTTTTGTCTAGGTTTTAAGGGGATGGTGTAGTAATGATAGGTCTGGTACAGATCAATGCATGATTAATATAATAAAATTTTGGAATAGTGAATCCAAACACAAAAAAAATTCAAACATGATATATTATTATTACACATTATTTGATTATTCATTTGATCATATTACACACACACACACACACACACACACACACACACACACACACACACACACACACACACACACACACACACACACACACATATATATATGAAACATATTTCCTATAAAGGTTTAGATTCATATCTCCATAACTAACTCACTATCTCCCTATGATTATGTAATCTCATAAATAACCTATACTCATAATATTTTTTTAACTCCCAACAATATTAGAACAACCAAATCTAAGACTAATAACAAATCTATTAATGTTATATCAATAATAATGTTAAATTAATAATGCTTCACACTACACCTCAACATTAATCCCCTTGTGAACATTATTAATCCTATATACACCCCCTTGATGTGAGTATGGGGAGAATATACATCTTCAATAATTATGATGAATAGAATCATATGCTAATGCATACGTTTAGGTTTGCATACTACTAATGTGATCTTTCTACACATGACCACTACTATGTGAAGGAATGCATCTCACATTTACTTTATATGATCATAACAAATGTGTCACTGAGGGTCATCTTCATAAAGAAGTAAGGCAATCATGGGATCTATGTAGTTAGTTTCCCTCCCATATAAATGTTTGCCACATTCCATTATATACACACTCTCCCTTGTCTCCAAATAGTAGAGGTGTTTCAAACAAGTAGGGAATGAAAACACACAACTAAAAAAAGATAAAATCACACCACACATTTGAACAAGAATTCTCTTATATTCTTATTCACACACCCAAATATCACCAAATAATTGGTGTGGTCCCATTATTAGTGACTGATGAGAGGTCACTAAATGACCTCCTTCCTCTGTGTATCCTCCAACATCTAGTATGTCACTACTCACTTAGATAATATGTAAATGAAGCTCAATCTATTTATTTTTTGATAATACCACTTATAAGATTGGATCTTTTAAAACAAAGATGTTGGGATTGCATGATATTATGTCCATACACAAAATGAGAGTTTTGACTATTTGGACATAAAATGGACTTTACTCATTTTAATTTAAATTTACATAATACTATTAAACCTTTGAGTTTATACAAAACTCAAATTTTGACACAAAAAAGTATAACTAATAGACTCTAGATTTGACAAAAATAAATAAGTGACTAATTATACTAAATTACTAACTTTAAATTTAAGCTGATAATGGACCTAAAAATTAATGAAAGACTTTTAAATAAGGATTTGACCATATACTAATATAAAAAACTCAGTCTAAAAATATTGTAACATTAAAAAGTCATTATTTGATAACTTAAAACTATGACACATAATCAGCATAAATGTTAAACTAAAAACTATATACTAAAAATAGATTAGATCTATAAAATAATGAACTTAAAATTTTTATAAACAAAGACACACTAATAATGATAACCATATAAAAATGATGGTAATGAAGATCATTTGAATACTTAGTAGTTCACCATATGGATTACATGCACAAAATAACTGGTCAATATAAAACAGTGGGCAAAGTAGGACCTAAAGATGCAGAGCTAATTGGTCTTGGCTACTAGTGCTAGGATGACGTAGTGAGAATAGCTTGAGAACTCATAATTGTCATGGTTTGTATCACTAGTTGGTGGAAAACTACATGAGATAGTTGTACATTGGAATTGTTTGAGCATGTATAACTATTTATTGGGTGATTTATGTTGCACCACTTTAATGTCTATGATTTCTACTACACCACTTGAATCACTGGAATAACTAGTTATTAGAATGGCACAACTAGTTATTGGAATATCACTTGCATCATTGAAATAAAAAATAGTATCATTGATAGAGAGAATTAATAGATCTAATTGGCATAACTAAAATAATACATAAAAATTGGTATACAACAAGTCTAGTGTTCTCACTTGCAAGATATTGTTTCCATAAGAATCCATCAAGTATCACCTTCCACTCTAGATGCTAATTGAAATAAAAAAAGATGTGGCAGATTAAAGAGCACAGGCCATGAAAGATACACACAATACATAGATAGAAATAATACACACACTATATGATTAATACCTAATTAAAACTATGGACTTACTCTCAAAATAAAGAGTCTCTCATTCACAAGGATAAAGCCCAAGCAACTACCCTTTTTCAAATTAGAAAATCATTTTTCATAGAGGATTTGCCTACTTTGATACCACATGATAGGTCTCATACTAATCAGTAACAACCCTATCATTTGGTATCAGAGTGGGAAAATCCTTTGTAAAAAATGATTTACCCACTCTGATACTAGATGATACGGCTGGTACTAATCAGTACATGATTAATCTAATAAAATTATGGAATAGTGAAGTCAAAAATAAAATAATTTAAAACAAGATATATTATTATTACATAGTAACTGATTAATCATTTAGGCATATTACACATATATAGGAAACATCTTTCCTATAAAGGTGGATATTCATATCTCCACAACTAACTCACTATATCCCTATGATTATGCAATCTCATAAATAACCTATATTTTTAATATTGTTGTAACTCCCAACAATATTACAACAACCAAATCTAACACTAATAAAAAATATATTAACATTATATCATTAATAATGTTTCAAATTATACCTCAACAAGTAATTACACTTGGTTTAAAGACCTTAAGGTATCCATAGGCTTAGTTAATTATGTCCTTATACTTTAGTAATAATATTTGTAACTATTCCAATTTGTGGTTCATCTAATCTTGATCCACATTAACTGTCTAGGGATTCTCCATAGGGACAATATTAAAAAGTTGACACTTCTAATATTTAGACTTAGGCCTTTTGACCTAGAGGGTTAGGTTTAATGAATCAAACACTCTTTCTAATGAAATCATCCTCTTAGGGATCATGTTCCCATGAATGTTTAAGATCCCATCCTTATCCAACTCATTCTTGAGGTTGTATCTATCCTTTTCATTAATGATTTGGGAATCGAATATCCCTTTGTTGCCAATGAAATGGATGATTTATTGGTCATATTCAAAGACTTGGAAGTTAGTCACATTTTATATTATCAAAGGATATGGGATGAGTTCCATAGATAAATATTATAGCTTAGTGTCATCTAGAGGGGTTAGGTTTGTTTTCATCAATGCTAGCAAGTATGCTACCTAATTTTCCTCCTAGGGAATAGGGATGATATTGAATGCATGAAACATTTCAATTAGGTCTTAAGATATATATTTATACATTTTTAAGTATGATAGTTTGCTTTGAAACTTAGTTTTTTATTTGGTTGACCACCAATTCAGAGTCACTAAATACTCCTAGTTTATTTGCTTCATGTCCTAATTCAAATTTTAATCCCAATATTAGAGAGTTATACTATTAAAAGTTATTCATGAAAGGGAAATATAGTATATAGGATGATAAATGTTTGCTCTCTAAGGGATCTATAATTAGAACACAAGCCCTACAACCTTGTTTGGAGTGAGCTCTATCTACATAAAGAGACCATAGGCTAAGCAAACTTGGGATGTGACTAGTTTGGTTTTTCAGAGGTTTGGTACTTAGTGTGTAGATGCCTAGGTCTAAAGAAACTAGGTTTATCTTCTCATTAATAGAATTGTATTTGGTGATCATATGTTTCATGTGTGGTTATATATCCACTCATATTTGGTTGGTTACTCCTCTCCATGGCAACCACATATGGTAAAATTCTATGGCCATATACCCATTCAAGGCTTTGGACCAATATTTGTTGAGGAATATACCATAGGATTTTAGGATGTCAACAACTTGAATGTATATAAAGTGTTGAATCCTAGTATTATATTTCAACTAGATGTGGATGTTTAACAACTCACATATCAGTTTCACCTTTGACTTGTCCAACTAGATCACTACCTTATCCAATTTTATGGGGGATAAACTGAGTTTCTTAGATATGCCTCTCAATATCACATTGGATAAGAATTTATAATCTACTAATTAGTTATGTAGATTGTTTCTAAACAACTAGATGGTTAAAAAGAATGGGGGAACTATTGATAATTTTGCCACCTTTGGTCAAAGTTGCTTATGTGTAGGTTTTCAATAAGAATAGATTCATGGATTAAAGGTATAAAAAGGTATAAAAAACACCATACAACATTAATCATGCCAAAATAATTCTCAAGAACAAATTACATTTCCAAATTTTGATAGATGTTTCTTTTATTCCTCTAACTAGCTATTTGCAAACTAGTGAAGGAAGTTTTCAAATGCTCGTTACATGAAGGTGAAGAGTGTTTGAATCAATTGGTCTTAAGGGGAGTTTTGGAATCATGTTAAATACATATTAAATTCATTATTTTTAGGTTATAGTGGCTTAAGTCTATGAATAATTATTAATAAGAACATGTGTTATAAACCTTTTCTTAAAACCTTATTTGTTCAATTTTAAGTAGTATGTTTGCATTTTTGAGTTGTTAGTTAAAAAATAAAGGTGGTGTGAGATATTATGGTGTTGGAATCATGGAAAGTAATATGGGGATTAGGTTTAATCATTTTCCTTAAAACAATCACTCAATTTCACTTATTATTCACGAGGCATTCATTCAAACACATACATCAACCAATACATAAATAAGCATCCACATAAGCATAAAAAATATAAACCCAAGAGATATGTGGGAAAACCTCATGAGGGATAAAAAATTTTTAAACATATCTTTCAATATAGTCTTATAATTAATGGATCAATATTTAGTGAGGCACCAACCCCATAAGGAACACCAACTCCACACTAGTCAAGTACCAACACAACTAGTCCTTTAGTAAGAACCAACTTGCAGGAAGACACCAAACCCCTAGGTAACTCAAAACCAAATCAGAGACATAGAACCTCTGATCACCTTTATACACATATTTCATACCCAACTTATGATTACCACCTTCTTTTGCTCTTCACACTCTTTTATCTCTCTAAAATAGCCTATTAGTCCTCTTCGCTCAACTATCCCTCTCCTTAGAATATTTAAGTAATATACCCTTGATCATCATATATATAAATTTAGTTAAAAATTCATGACATATTCAACACACCTATATGATGGTCTTCAATCCCTCTACTAGGTTTCCAAAATTTTATTTTATTTGCTCATACCCTCAATATTCTAACTAGATAAATTAGGCCTATTAGACCTTCCTTTTATACTTTAATCTTGATTTCATACACATTGGTCAGAAAAAAACCTATCCATACTTGGATCACCCTTGGAACAAATCAAAAAACAAGTGAAACAACCACTACATAGGTTGGTCATTACTCATAAGGACCAAAACCACCATTAGGCCTAATAGAGACCTAGTGCAATACTCCATAAATGGATGAAAAACTTTACACATACTTCACTTAGATTCATGATAATCTCACCTTATGTCCCCAATACCATTTATCTCATTTCACTCCTTAAACCACACCATTAGGCATACTCATAAATAGGACTTCTTACTTACAGAAAGTCTACTTTAAATATCTAATATAAAATAAATTTTGACACATAACCATATCCATTATATTTCAAAAAACATTGTAAAATAATTTGAACATACCACTTCCATATGCTCATTCATAACTATAAACAAGCCTTAAACACCTAATCAAAAACCTTTGAATTTTCACACATTCATAAGACTTCATCATGAATAAAAATTCATTAAAATGAACCTATGATACATTTATAACAAATTAATATTCATTATATTATTAAAATATATGCATAATGACTCAAGAATAACATTCTCAGTAATACACAAAAAATTGCTTGAATACTCCAAAACACAGTCATGAAAACCAACACTTAGAACATCTATCTGAACACTTTTCTGAAATTAAAAAGGGTTTATATAATCCTTCATCACACACACACACACACACACACACACACACACACACACACACACACACACACACACACACACACATCCAATAGCAATATTGGTCTTATAGACCAGTTTCTTGGCTTCACCCTATATATACCTCACTGTGTTAGATAAGGCACTTTGAGAGCAACTTTCCTCTTTTATATAAGAATATAGAAATTTTATATTCAAATGGGATATGTGTTAAATGTCTTTAGTAACAACCCTATGAAATTTTATCCATCCCTAATCTACTACAACACATCCCTAATCTCATTCCTACTTCTGCTTGTTTTTCTCACTATCTTCCTCACTAGGCCTTTTTAGTGATAGGCCAACTTACATGACTAGTTTAGAATATTTGAAGTCTTTAACATACTAAAATCCTTACATGGTCACAAAATAAAATTCTCACACATCATATTCCAATCATTTTCATACTTTGACCTGGTCAACCCTATATACTACATCAAAAATCTAATAAATAAGGGTTTTTTATATATTCCACTCACTCTTCTATCAAACCAATGCCATCTAGACATAATTTGGATATTTAATACAAAATATAATAATAATACTATGTAAGCCAAATAATTCTAAGAAATATTGTATCATATCTTCTATATCAAGTCACTACTAGGATTTTAGAGAGGGTTTAGACTGTCTTCCATTATTAACAATCATTCATAAAGATTAGTCCCTCAAAAAATAAAAAAATGCCATTAAATTTAATTTATGAACCTTACCCAAATACCATTGACCACTTTTATCCTCATGAAAATTTTTCATGTGCCAACGAGCATAATAGAATCCTTCTTGGGTTTGTAATACCTAATTCTGTAGACATAGAAAACCTCAAAACCACATTTCATATTTTCTCCTTCATAATTTGACCTAAAAATTTGTTAAAACACTTTAAAAAACTTATCAAACATTTTTAAATGATATTATGATCTATGTCACCTTTGAAAATGAACTTGGCCTCTCATTAGGCCACACCAGGTCTCTTTGCACATTAGGCTTTGAACTACCAATCACACTTAGACCTTGAACACACCTTTAAAACTCTTGTACTATTATAAACGCCTCATAATCATGTAATAAAACTTAATACAATTCTAACACACTAAAAATATTCTTTTTATAAGCCTTAGACTACTCACCTCATCATGTTACCAAGCCTATGCCTTCTCACTAGGTCTCTTCATGCAAAGACTAAGCCAAGAACGTACCTATAAACCTCCTATAAAATATTATATAACTTATAAAAATGTTTACATAGTGTAAAAAATATTATCACATGATATAAAACTTATTTTCATCCTTCATAGATGTTGATATCACCTCAATACTCATTAGGTCAAACAAAGTCTAGGACTAGTTTGGTTGCATGCTTAGGATTGAGACCTTACCCTTGAAGTTTTACCTTGAAAATTTCATGAGTGTTTAAAAAATTTATATTAATGTTTAAAAATACTTAAATATCAACTTATACCTGTGTGTATCCATCTTACCGTACCACCATCTTCATACACATGCTCATGATATGGCAGTGCTCTTTAAGACTAGTGCTCAGAAGAATGCTTACCTTGAATATTTATCTTGACCTTGACATGTCATAAAACTCAAAATAATTATCAATTTTCCTTTAAATTATATATTAATAAAGAGATAAAATGTTTCCTTCAAATTCTCTCTTTTCATAAGACTTCCTTATCACATACCACTTTAGCATGCATGACATCAATTTTGACCTTAACATTAATGACATTCATCTTGAACTTGACATAAATTCTACAAAACCAAAAAAAAGAACATAACTCAAAAATATCCCCCTTTGTAATTTATGGAAAACACTCTAACAAAGTAGATAATTCTTATCTCTCCAAGTTGGATCTCCTCTCAAACTAGTCTTTATCCCAATCTGATCTTTCTCCCATTTTGACATTAATGATAAAGGGTCATGTCTGACAATACTACCATTTTATCCTTAGATTTGAAACATGATTTCTTCCAAAACAAGTTCAATCTTCCTATGATCAACAAAATAATAACTCAACTCATAGAAGTACCCAACCATGTTCCCCTTATCTCCATCAGATATTCACACATTATCTTGAATGTGACCTAGTTTGATCAGGCCATAATACAAATTATTTGTAACCCATCTCTTGCAATAACACCTCTAATAGACTATTAAAATAATACAAGGATCACCCTAAGACCAAACATCCTTCATGCTTCTACTCACTAGTTGAGTGTCCCCATGAAACCTAATAGAGACACTTCTTTTCTAGGGTACTAAAACAACATAAACTCAAGAGATTCCCATATCTCTATGGCTTTACTAGACTAAAATTTATTAATGATCCTCTTAGGCTTGAATTATTCAATCTCTATTTTAACAACATTCTAACTTGGTCTATTTTTTTACTCCTTCATCCATAACCTAAGCTGACAGAGAGAATTCTTGGCATTGATTTACATCTAAACTATGTTCCACCATGGCAAGTAGTCCACTTGTAATTTCATACTAATAATCATTTACCTTAGCTACTTTTTTACGCCATTTATTATTTTTTATTCTTTATTTTAATCTAGGGGCCTCAATCTTATTTTTTTTAACTTGAGAATCCATGCTTACAAAACCTTTCAATTTGAATAACCTTTTGACAATTGAAACACACTATTCCTCTTAATGGAAACACACCATTACTCATACCTATCTATTGATGAATATACTCATAGTTCCATGTATAAATATTCTTAGAGGGTCTTCTATAATGGCTTGATCTATGACCAAATTGGTTAAATAAATAATAATAACCATTAAAGGGATTATCACACCTTATAGCATTAGGTTGTCTAATAATATTAATATTTATTATAATAACACCATCATTCCTTGATTGAACATTGACCTTTGAGGTTAGATTCTCATTGATCACATTAGAATTCTTATTTTGGTCTCCATTAAAACCAATACCTATTTTGTCATTAGCAATCTTTTGATTAATCAAACTGTAATCTAGATCATTGGTACTCTTTTAAAACTTCACAAAGGACTTTACCTTACTTGATGCCTGATCCAACTCAACTCTCAAAGAATTAAATTTAGTTAAATACCTAGAACATTATTCATCTTTATCATTCAGGCTTGCAGTCACAATCTCAATTTGAGTCTCCACTTATTTGACTATCTCTTCTTATTCCTTGGAGTTGTTACTCAATCTCTATTCAAACAAACTTATTTGATCCTCATAATATTTGATAAGATAACTTATCAAATTATTATTATTATTCACCATTTTTATTTCTTATAGAGCATTCATCAACTTAGTATCAAAGTCTACCTCTTCTTTTTCTTCATCTAAATCACCACAATACCTCTAAACCACAAGGACTCTTCTTGGTTTGAAGAGCTTGCTTCCTCAACCATGAAGATAAATTCATTAACATCTAGACCATCACCTTCATGGTCACTCTCATAATCACTTCTCTCACTCTCATTAGATGAACTTCAATCTTCCTTAGCATAAAATATTCTTTTGTTCTTGAAAGACTTCTTCTTGTCATCATACTTTCTGAAACTTTTATCACTCTTATCAGATGCATAGGACTTTTTATCATCATCATGACCTTCATCATTCTCTTAATAATCATTTTTCTTATGCTTATGAGGAGAATTTTTATCAAAGTGTCTAATTTATCCACAATTAAAACACTTGAAGGGTAGCTTACCTTTGTATTTACCTAAACCAGTTTTCAACTTTCTTACAAACATAACTATCAAATCATCATCATGAATATCAAAATCATCATTATCTTTTATTTTATTGCCTTGTGTATTATAATCCTTTGAATTACTTTTTGACTTGAATTTATATTCCTTATTTTTATATGTTCCTTTAGTTGTCCTCATCTCATAGGTTGTTAGAGTGTCATGAAGTCCATCCATCTCTATCTTGTCTAGATCTTGCATCTCTTTAATAAAAGACACTTTAGAACAAAAATTAAGATTTAGAGATATCAATACCTTTTGTAAAATAGTAGACTCTTTAAATTATTCACTGAGTCCTCTTATGATGTTTACCACTTCATCAACCCTCAATAGGTAGGTTGTAATGGTCTCATCTTCATTCATCTTTAAGCTTTCAAACTATCTTCTATAGGTTTGAAATTTATCTAGCTTGACCTTATAATATCCCTCATGGATAATCTTCAACTTGTCCCACATCTCTTTTTTAAACATAAATTTCATCACCTTCAAAATCTCTACCTCTGATAGGCCAAAAAGAATACCATTCATTGCTTTTGAATTGTTATCACTAGCCATCTGACCTAGTACATCTACAGGGGGAATAGGGGTTGCAGTGTATCTATCAAAAAATGATTTCCAAACATCATGACCTTAAGACATCAAATATGTTCTCATACTAACACTCCAAATAACATAATTATATCCATTAAACAATGGAGCCTTGCTTGTATAGAAACCACCTTATTCTTGACTATCCATATTTGCCTGCTTAAGATCTCCTTTAGGCTATTAGGGATGCTTTAAAGGACATACTCTAATAAAAAATGTTGGAAAAATAACCATTGAAAATGGGAGGAGGGTGAATTAGTGTCATTAAAAAAATCATTTAATTTCAAGTAATTTTCATGAGGCATTCATTCATACACATACATCAATAAATGCATAAATAAGCATTCACATAAGCATACAACATATGAACATAATAGATATACAAGAAAATTCATAATAGATAAAATCTAATAAAACAAATCTTAGACTACATTTATATAAGCAATGTATTAGTATTTATTGAGTCACCAACCCCTCATTAGTTAAACACCAACTCAACTAGTCCTTCAACAAGCACCAACTTGAAAGGAGGCACCAACCCCATAGGTAACTCAGTACCAAATCAGTTACCTAGAACCTATGATCACCTTTGGACACATTTTTATTACCCAAATGATTATGATCACCTTATTTTTCTCTTCACACTCTTTTATCTCTCTCAAACAACCTATTAGGCCTCTTTTCTCAATTAGCCCTCTCTTTAGCAGATTCAGGTAATATCCCCTTACTCACCATCTATATAAATTTATTTATAAATTAAAAACATATTAAACACATTTATATAATGGTATTAAATCCCTCTACCTAGTTTCTAAAATTATATTTCATTTGCTCATACCCTCAAGATTCCAACTAGATAAATTATGCCTATTAGACCTTCCTTTTATACTTGAATCTTGATTTCATACACCTTGGTAAGAAAAAAAATATAAATAATTTGATAAACATTTTAATATATCAAAAAAAATATTTCATAAGTTAATAAACCAGTACATATGCTGGTCATTACTCATAAGGACCAAAACCACCATTAGGCCTAATAGAGACCTGATGCAATTAGGCCTTCTCAAAGCACATGTTTCCCATTGACCATATTATAATGGATTAAGCATCCATAAATGGATTAAGCATCCATAAATGGATTAAAAAATTTAAAAACACTTAAATTATAACATTTATAATCTAACATTAGTTCCTAACACCATTTATCTCGTTTCACTCCTTGAACCACACCATTAGGCCTACTCATAATTAGGCCTTCTTACTGATAGAAAGTCTGCTTTGAATATTTGAAGTATAAAATAAGAAATTTAACATAAAAATATAAAAAATTTATATTAATATAACCTCCATGACCTTATTTTCATCACCATATCCATTATATTTCACTAAATAGGGCAAAAAACATCAAACATGCCTTAAACACCTAGTCAAGAACTTTTTACTTTTAAGCATTTATCATGAAGAAAAATGAATTATAAATGAACCTATTATACCTATATATAAAATTAATATTCATTAAATTATTAAAATCTATGCATAATGACTCAATAATATCATTCTTATTAATACATAGAAAACTACTTGAATGCTCCAAAACATAGTCATGGAAACCAAGACTTAAAACATTTTTATAAACACTTTTATGAACATAAAAAGGGTTTATATTATTACTAAAAATAAATATAATAATTTAAATAGATATTTTTTTGAGTTCCAATAAAAATATTGATGTTACAGACCAATCTCATAGATTCACCCTACACATACCTCACTGTGTTAGATAGGGCACTTTGAGAGCAACTTTATGTTTGTATATAAGAATATACAAATATTATATTTAAAGGGGATATGTGTTACATGTATTGAATAACAAACCTATGCAATTTTATCCATACCTAATCCATTGTAATACATCCCTAATCTCATTCCTACTTCTACATATTTTTTTGACTACCTTCCTTACTAGGCTTTTTTAGTGATAGGCCAACTTCTACGATTATTTTAACATATTTTAAGTATATAACCTACTAAAAATTTTACATGGTCAAAAAATACAAGTCTCAAACATAATACTCCATCATTTTCATGCTTTGGCTTGGTCAACCTTATCTATTACATCAGAAATTTCATAAATAAGGAGTTTATTATTGCTTCCACTCACTCTTTTGTCAGAAAAAATCCACTTAGAGGTACATAGGATAGTTTAATACAACCTAAAATCATCATATTATGTCAAAAAAACCATTATGAACACTTTTAATTCATATCTTCCATATCAAGTCACTATTAATGTTTTAGAGAGGGTTTAGACTATCTTTCATTCTTAACAATCATTTAGAAAGCTTAGGCCCTCAACCCAAAAAAAATGAAAAAAAATTTAATATATGACCCTTACCCAACTAACAAAAACTATTTGTATCCTCATGCAAAGGTTGTACATGCCAATGAGCATATGAAAATCCTTCTTGGGTCTGTAATACCTCATTTTGTGCACATATAAAACCTCAAAACCACATTTCATATTTTATCCTTGAGAATTTTACATCAAACTTTGTAAACACACTTGAAAAAAAATATCACACCTCTAAAAATTCTCTCATGAGCTCTAACACCTTGAAAACTAGACTTGACCCTTCATTAGGCCACATTAGGTCTCTTTGCACATTAGGCTTTGAACTACTAGTCACACTTAGACCTTGAACACACCTTGAAATCTATTGAAATATTCTCAAAACCTCATACTCATGTCATACAACCTCATACCATGATCACACACTGATCTATAAATAATAATTAGCCCCTGCTAATCAATACTATTTATTTATAAAAGATTTTTAAAATAAGTCATTTTTCAAAATTTTAATTAAATAAAAGGATTGACTTTCACTTTAATCTAAATATAAAATTAACTAAACAATTCTGAATGAGTATTTTTTAAACTCATGATTTTATTATTTAAATAACACATTTAAATAATATTTTTTTATCCTCTACAAATAATCTAGTTTATAAAAACTTTACAGTCTACTTGGATTAAAACTGAATATTAATTTTCCAATTTATCTTTAAGTAAATATAAAAATTACTTTATAAACATTCCATAATTTAATTAATGAAACTAAAAGAATTTCATATCATAGAAAATAAATAAAAAAACAATGACACAAAATATTTGTTTACAGGGTTCAATAAATGGCTATGTCCTTGGGTCCATTCTATGAGTGTTCCAATCTATTAAAAACTCTTTGATAATAATTAAAAAACCTCTCTAAGTAAAATAGAATTTTTCTATACTAGATAATCTATTTTTTCAATAATTAAAAATGCAACTCTTTAATTTACTTGAGGTTTTTGTTTCCTCTACAATCAAGATAAATCTCTGTGTGAAAAATTCTTTTATGCAAAATCCCTTGATTCTCAGAGAAATCTCCTTTCCACCTCTGTAAAATAAGATGTAATTATATACTTCTCAATGTTACTTGTAATTGGTTGGACATTAACAAATTTCCCTTGAGGGGCACTAATTATTTCCCCAAATTAGGTTTTTTAGTTCAATAACATGGCTTTCTGGTATTTCCTCTGCCTTCACATATTGGCCGAGAATAATTATTGTTTTTCCATAATAATGAGTTTTCCCCATTTTTGGGATAGATATTTTTTTTGATAAATACAAGCCAAAATAGGCTTTCCATCTTGTAATGCATATCTACTGCTCTATTTTGATGCCAAGATTATTGGCTTGGTGGACAATTCAATATAATCCATTTTTCCATGTCATATATACCACGTAGCCTTTAACATAAGATTACCATGAAAATAAACTTGTCCAAATAAAATACCATGTTGAATTTGAAAAATATTAGAGTTAAAGACTTGGGATAATCTTTTAACAAAAGATTAATATGCATGTAAATCTCTACCAAATAAAAAATAATAATCTCCCTAGTAAAATAAATCAAGAACCAAATATCTTTCCACCAACCATATGATTCTTTTCAAGTGGGGAAAATAAAGTGGATTTTAACTTATCAGATTAAATAATTTGAATATTCCCATGACTTTCTTTAATAAGCCTCCAAGAAGTCAAAACAACATTTCTTTGATGGAATAAAGAATTGAATTTAAAAGAAAACATGCAACCATGCTTATCTTAAATAACCCATGATTAAACTACCACATCAATCCTTTAAAAAATCTTTGTCTTTTTAATAATATAAGAGTGGTAGGATTCTTGATTTATGAGATAAATATTAAAAATATATCTTGTGACTATTTTAAATAACTATCCACCTAGGAGTGGGAATAGTATACTTTTGGGAATAAAATATCTAATGGTTGATTAAAACCCATTAAATAGGATATTTAATTAATTAGATATATCCCATGGTAAAATTAAAAAACTATTAAATAAGATATTAATTAAATATATATCCCATGGTAAAATAAAAGATACCATTAAATAGGATATTTAATTAATTAAATATATCCCATGGTAAAATTAAAAAACCATTAAATAGGATATTAATTAATCAAATATATAATCCATGATAAAATAAAAAATACCATTAAATAGGATATTAACTAATTATCCTGAACCATATGAAGAGTGAAACTCCTTTAGGTCAAACCTCCCCAATAAGACCCTTTTGGTCCCCAAAAGGTCAAATCACTCTCTAAAGGTGCAAACAATTCTTCTATAAAATATCACTACAAAATATCATGGTAATGATTCAAAAAATTAAATTTACTCCTTGAAATGTCAATGATATATATATATATATATATATATATATATATATATATATATATATATATATATATATATATATATATATATATATATAACTAATACCAAATTGTAGATGGAAGTAAACTACCTACTCAATATATATAATAAAATGCAAATTTTTCCAAAATAGACATATTAATCATGCCGCATATAATCTGCATATATTGTTGTCAAGGTTTAAAAATGAGATTTTTTCAAAAACCCATATGTGAGAAAAATAATTCAAGTATGATAAAATTATCCATTGGTTTTTCTCTATATATTACTCCAATAAACCAAATTCCAAATCTTAAATCATTTGAAATTATCTCCAAGTTTTAAACATGAGTTAATTCCTTTTTCAATACATCAAGAACTCAAAACCTTATTAGGATATTTAAAAATAGTTCTTAGTAAAACCAAAAATATGAGAAAAAAATAATACATGATAAACCTATCACTCAGATTTCCTCATAACTGGTAGCTCTAAAATTATGTTCAAAAATAAATTGTACTCCTTTTAATGAATCCCCAAAAAATTGATTTGAGCATATGCATGCTAATTAATGCCATGGCTATGCAAAATTACCACTAGAAAAGAAATGATCATTACCATCCAAATAAAAAGTGGAATAATTTGTGGATAATTAGTAGATAAGTGGTCTTCCTCTAGTTTTATTTCCAAAATTGGTGGGTTTGAAACTTCTTTTTTGCTTATGGATGCATCATTCTGCATGGATGTCTTCCTGTAATACTTAGGACATAGTTGTGGATGTAATAACCAATATTTATCATTTCAGTGACCACTTAAATTATAATGAATATAATAATTATTTCCCATTTGTCTCTCCTTAGAAAACACAGATATCCTACTAACTAGTTTTTTTCCAACATAAAGTAACACAATGATTATCTAATCCACAAAAACTATATGGAAATTTTAGACCAAAAATCATGTGATAATATATAATTATTTTCATAATTAAATTATAATTTATATTATTTACCATGTTTATGATAGTGTGATGATTAAACTTTCCAACATTTCTCAGCTCTATGTCCACTCTTATGATAATGACTGAAAAAGTTCCTCTTACCCTTCTTCTTAGATGAGGAAACATGTTTACCATTTCTTGCCTCTGAATGAGGAGATCAATCAGTACCACTTTCCTTACATTTCTTAAAAGGAAAAATCTTCTTTAGCATAGATTTTCTCTCTCAAAAATAAGCAAAATAATTATTACTTAACCCACAAAAATTACAAGGAGAAGTATACCACATTTTCTATATATCATAACCCTATTGTTCAAATTGAAAGAGTGCATTAGAAGTTTTAGAATTTACCAAATTCTTAGTGCTATGTGTTGTGTAAGAAATATTAGGTTGAATCTCAATACTTCTTCAAATTCTCTTACATCTCTCATCCATCTGTGATGGTTTATTCTAAAAAATTAGTGGCTTGTACAATTGGTATTTGGAAGCTTATCTTCCTATGGATTTAAAACTTTATTTAATTTCTCTTTACTCACAAGTATAACCCAAACCTAAAAAATGAGGCATATCCTCTACATGTATGGGGTTAGTTATGCCTTGTCCATATTTACCAAGCTCTCTTCCTTAAAATATCATTGTATCTAACAGTTTAGACCCAATATCCTTAGTGTGTTTTTCAAAAACACCAAAAACAATATCTAAAAGTGAATGAGAGGAAGTAATACATGACTTACAGTATATTCATCTATAATTATTTTTGTATCTGATGTAGAAGGTAATTCCTTCATTCTTTTACCATTTTGAAACTTTACCAAGACCTCATCCTTGGTCTGAAAATCATATTTCAACTTTTTAATCTCCTCTTCCATGGAGTAGAATTTTGATCTCAAGAGAGAGTTCTCTTCTTGGATCTATTGATGATATAACTCAAGATGATCAATATTTTCTTATTTTGATAACTTTCCCATGGTTCACATATTCATGTATTCAACACACAACTAAACCAACTACAATAATTATCAAATAAAAAACTATTAACCATAGGTAAACCAAACTGTTAAATCTTGTTGATCAATTGATTTGATATCAAATTAATCTGACCCTGCTAATCAATATTGTTTATTTAAAACAATTTTTTAAAATAAGCCATTTTCCAAAATTTTAATTAAATCAAAGGAATTCACTTTCATTTTAATCTCTTAATAAGTATTTTGTAAAATCATGTGATTTTATTATTTAGATAACATATTCAAATAATATTTTTTATCCTGTGAAAATAATCTAAGTTTATAAAAACTTTATAGTCTATTTGGATTAAAACTAAATACTAATTTAAAAATTTTCCTTTAAGTAAATCTAAAAATTATTTTATAAAAATTTAATAATTTAATTTAGAAAATTTAAAGAATTTCAGATCATAGAGAAGAAATTAAAAAACAATGACACAAAATATTTGTTTATGGAGTTCATAAAATAGCTATGTCCCTAGGTCCACTCTATGAGTATTCTAATCTATTAAAAAATCTTACAGAATAATTAAAAAACCTCTCTAAATAAAATATAATTCTTACATACTAGATAATATATTTGTACAACAATTAAAAATAAACCTCTTTAATTTACCCAAGGTTCTTGTTGCCTTTGTAATCTAGATATATCTCTATGTAAAAAATTCCTCTATGCAAAATCCCCTACTTCTCTGAGAAATTTTCTTCCTACCTTTGTAAAATAACATATAGTTATATATTTCTCAATGCTACTTGGCATTGGCTGGACATTAACAAATAGGGGCACTAACAATTTACCTGAATTGAATTTTTGTGTTTCGACAACATGGCTTTTGGGTATTTCTTCTACCTTCACACATTGGATGATAATAGTTATTGTTTTCTTGTAATAATGAGTTTTCCCCATTTTTAGGATATATATTTTTTATAATAAATACAAGCCAAAATAATCTCACCATCTTGTAATGCATATCTACTACTCTGTTTTGATGCCAAGATTATTGGCTTGGTGGACAATTCAATAGAATCCACTATTTTCATGCCATATATACCACGTAGCTTTTACCACAAGATTACCATGCAAATAAACTTATCCAAATGAAATGCCACATTGTATTTAAATAATATTAGATTTAAAGACTTGGTATAATCTTTTAATAAAATATTAATATGCATGTAAATCTCTATCAAATAAAAAAACATAATCTCTTACTTAAATAAATCAAGAACCAAATATCTTTCCACCAACCTTATGATTCTTTGTAAGTGGGGGAAATAAATTGGAGTTTAACTTACGAGATTAAAAAATTAAAATATTCCAATGAATTCATTTAAAAATTCTCCAAGAAGTCAACACCACATTTCTTTGGTGGAATAAAGACTTGGATTTAAAAGAAAATATGCAACCATGCTTATCTTAAATAACCCATGATTAAACTACCAGCTCAATTCTTTAAAAGAATATTGATGTCTTTTTGATAATATAAGAGTGGTAGGATTCTTGATTTATGGGATAAAGATTAAAAAATGTATCCCATAGCTATTTTAAATAACTATTCACCTAGGAGTGTGACTAGTATATTTTTTGGAATAAAATATCCAATGGTAAATTAAAAATAGTTAAATAGGATATTTAATTAATTAAATATATCCCATGGTAAAAATTAAAAAAACCATTAAATAGGATATTAATTAATTAATTATATATCCCATTTTAAAATAAAAGATACCATTAAATAGGATATTTAATTAATTAAATTTATCCCATGGTAAAATAAAAAATATCATTAAATAGGATATTAATTAATTAAATATATATCCTATGGTAAAATAAAAAATATAATTAATTATCCTAAACCATATGAATATTGAAAACCCTCTAGATCACACACTACCAATATTCTTCTCATAAGCCTTAGATTTCTCACCTCATCATGTTACCAAGCATGTGCCTTCTCACTAGGTCTCTTCATACAAAGGCGAATCCAAGAACTGACATAAAAACCTCCTCTAAAATATTATATACATTATACACATTTTATACACTATAAAAATTATTCTCACATGATATAAAACTTATTTTAATCATTCATAAATTTTGATAGCACCTCAGGACTCCTCATTAGGTCAGGGAAAGTCTAGGACTAGTTTGGTTGCATGCTTATGTTTGAGACCTTATCCTTGAAGGTTTACCTTAAAACTTTCCTAATTTAAAAAAAAAAATTAATATGAATGATTTAACATCCTTAATTTACTCATACCTATGTGAATCCATCTTACCATACCACCATCTTCATACACATGTTCATGATATGATAATGCTCTTTAAGACCAGTACTCAAAAGAATGCTTACCTTGAATCTTGACATTGAACTTGACATGTCATCAACATCATAATAATTACCAGGTCAACTCAAAATTATCTCTTAATATAGATATAAAAATTTTCCTTCAAATTCTCTCTTGTCATAAGACTTCTTTGTCACATACCACTTCACCATGCATGACTTCAATTTTGACCTTGACATTTATGACATTCATCTTGACCTTGACGTCAATGACAACATTAATTCTAAAAAAATAAAAATATGAAAATAACTAAAAATATTGTATATATAATAATATTATGCATATTATAAATAAAATTTTCAAGAAAATTTATGGAGAAAGGCAAAGGATCAAGCATCAGGGTTTTGAGCAAGCAATAAAGATAGTCATAAAATCATATTTTGAGTGATTTAAGTTATTTTTTGATAACATAAAATTATTTTAAATATAATAGGGGTTATTAAAGGTCTTTATTAAAAAATATTTAGTTATTTATTCCTCATAAAACTCAATAAAATGGAAAAACATATAACTACAAGCGTTCAAAAATGAAATTAGGCAAGCTAGTCAACACCAAAAAGTGTATATTTTGTTTTTTTTCAATAAAAACTCTTTAAATTTTACATGGGTATATTTTTTTATTTATTTTAAAATTTATAATTGGTTTAAATTATGTACTTTACTTTATAAATTATAAAATTCCAATAGACAGATTTGATCAAGAAGGGAATGAAGGTTTCTTCACTTTTTTACTCATAAATGGAGTTGGAAATGGGTGTTTTAGGTCCCTCCAATGGAAAAAATTTATTTAATAGTGTAAATAACTAATTTAAAAATATAAATAAATTATAATTAAATGAAAATAAATTCAAAATAGGCTCAACTCATTAAAAAATATCTCCAGGTCATCCCTAGGGTAACAAGCAGACACTTTTTTATGAATTTTTCTTAGGGAGTTTGGTGAAGGATTTTGGAGATTTTAAATTTTTTCAAAGTATTAAACATTTAAGCCTATCCAAAAATAATAATATGGGATTTTTTTCAGGATTTTAACTTATTTTATACCTCCTAATCTAAATCAAGGTTTCTTGAGAACAATAGAGCATGTGAGAGCTTAAAATGGTGATTTTTGGAGTTGTACATGGAGTTTGGAGTAGAAATTTTGTTTTAAGATATATGAAACCATGGTTATTATGTTAAAATCATATTTTTTATCCTTATATATTATAATTATTAATATCCATCAAGTTTCTATCTCTCATAGTGTATTCAAGAAGCTTGTCAAAGTTGCACAAGATAGGCATATGGAAGAACTAGTTTGAAGAGATGTTATGGTCATAATAAAGTGAAAAATTATAAAAAAATATTTAATGGATAATAAAATATAAATTTTTTCCCCTATCTCTTATTATCCCCCACTTTGGGCTAAATTTAGAAAAGTTAAAAAAGTCAAGTTACATATAAGTTACATCCAAGATAGCTCAAGTTGAACTCCACGTGTGAAGTCAAGATAAGTCCAGAAAAACTTAAGATAAAAGTGAAGGTAAATGGATTATAATTTTAATATTCAAAAAATAAAAAGAGGATATATTTTAAATATCAAAAATATTTAACTAAAGAAAATCATAAGTTGCATGCAAAATCATAGGTAGTTAACTCAAGATTCAAGATCCATGAATAACATTTTGATTTATCAAATCTCCCTCTCTCCCATAGCATGAAATTTTATAATAAATAATTTTTAAAATACACTAAGTTAAATTTTAATTTTTTTGAATTAAAATTGGAGTTCAATTTTGAGTTGAAGTTGGAGTTACAGTGGAGTTGACTAGCATGTGGAACTCTTTTCTATTTTTGGAGCTTCTTGTCTTCTATCTTTCTTATTATTTTTTATATGTACATTAATTTTTTAATGATTATGGGGAGATTATGATTTTATATTACTAAAAATATTCCAAAATTTTGTACTACCTCACCTTTGAAGTAATAAAGAGCTAAATTTTTTCCTCCATCTTCAAGCTGGTCATGAAGTGTGTTATTAATGTTCATTGGTAAAACTTAGTGAATGATTATTTTTACTATGTTTATGTCTAAATATATAAATTTTATGAATAAATTTATAAAATATTTTAGGTCATGTAAAGTGTCTAATTATGATTTATACCTAATCTTGAAGTGAATTCAACCATTGTTCATTCCTCCCAAGCTAGTGTAGATGTCTGTCAAGACCTTTATGTGAAATACTTATGCATGAGTCATTGTATGAAGATGAAGTGAATGTGTAAACATTTTTTATCCTATAAAGTGTTTAAATTATAGTCATAATTGATTTTAACATTGGTGCATCATCTCAATTTTTACTTTTCAATTCCATTTTCAGATTTAACATTGCTCCTTTTACCCTTTTTCTTGTCAAAAAAATACAAAATTAGATAGTTTAGATAGAAGTAAGTGAGTTTACCAAAGGGAAATAACCATTCATCTAGAGATTATTTCAAATTATAAGGTCCCACACCTTGGATATTTTTTATTATATCAACACAAGTGAGAATAAGCACACATTCTCAGTAAGGGTACACTTCTAAGTGATAACAATTTCTGGCATACTCGGTGGGACAACAACATAAAATATTGGTGTTGGTTTTAGTAATTTTTAAAAAATAAATTACTCAATTAATCAGTATATAGTGACTCTAAGTTATATATATATATATATATATATATATATATATATATATATATATAGAGAGAGAGAGAGAGAGAGAGAGAGAGAGAGAGAGAGAGAGAGAGAGCAATCCAAGTACCTAAAAATCATTAGTTAGTATGTATTTCAATCCTCAATTTTATGAAAATGTAATTCTTATACTTTTATATCCTTCATATCAAGATGAGAATATTTATGGATTCACCTCAAGTAGCACTAAACTAGAATAATATCATTATTATCATGAAATTTACCCCCTCCCACCCCTAATCATGTTTCCAATTAGCCTTGGAAAAATCATGTTATTTCTAATCAACCTAAAAAGAGTGTGGAAGAGATAATATTTGACTTTGAGAGACAATGTATGGATATTGATAGGGAATAAAAATACAATAGGCACCAAGAAGAACCTACATATTATGTATATGTACATTAGCAAGAGATAGAATCATTTAATATATATAATGTGGCTATGTAATGTTTACTCACTCTTCCCCAAGAGCCTAAGACCATTCCATATTGGAAACATTTTTATATTAATACCCCTGATTATGTCATACTTACTCTTGATAAAGAGACTTTTCTTATGCCTATCCAAAATAAAGAAATGGAGAAAGTTGTTGAAGCCAAACCAAGAAAGTTTCAAAGTTTATTGAGACCTAAAACCATCCCTAAAATTGAATTTGTCCATAAATTTCAAGGAATATCAGAATGTGAGACGTTAATTTCTGAGTAAAAAAATAAGCATGAAGCCTTAACACAAGTTTATTTCCTTTCTTTCAAATAAATATTGAATAAAATCCTTATTAATGCCTCTTCAATCTCAAAGCCTCAAGTTAAAGAGAAACCAATAATGAAATATATTCCTATGCTATAAAATGAATTCTTTTTCCTTCCCACCATCATTTTTGAAAGAGAACCTATTGGATTGAAGGCAAAAGAAGAACTTTACAAGTGAACAGGAGAATTTGTCAAGAAAAGATGATCATGTTGTGTTGATAAAATGAGATTTAATTTGGCATAGAAGGAGATCATGTTACAGCCATTTATGAGCCATTAAAAAATCAAATTTTAGTAGTAATTAAGACTTAATAAGCCTATGATAAAGATGTTCCAAAATAAATGGCAGTAGCTAGTGAGATTGTTGTAGTGGTTTCAAAAGATAACAGTCCTAAGCATGAGCTAAATAAAGATCCAAAAGAATATGTAGTGACTCATAATAAACATTAATAGGCTAAAATTGATGAAAAATAAGGTTTTTATGGCTTATTGAATATTTAATTTGAGTTTATTAAAGACTTTGAGAATCTTTTGAGGCCTACATCTCCTTGTGAAGACATTGATAAAGTGATTGTGAACATAAATTAGAATTTGACTACATTGGAAAGCTTTCTTAATGTGAAATAAAAACAAGAGGTGAGTATTAAACCACATGATGAGTTTTTTTATATTTCAGATATGTTTGATTCATTTTATTCAATTGGAGATAGGCCAAATAAGTTGACATGAAGAAATGGAGATGATCTAACCTGGATGACACTTAAAAAGTAGTTTGTTCATCATCTTCATCAACCACATGGAAAAGAACTGAGAGGTTATTTTTTTATCTAGGTGGATATTTATTATTAAACATGTTGTTAGTATATATAGTTTTCAATTACTATAAGTGTTATCTTGCACATCCTTTAGTTGGTAGTTGTTCTAGTTTTCAAGTCAATAAGTGATTATGTACAAGTGTTATAGTTTATTGAGGGATTATAAGTTTCATAGTTAATTGAGGAGGAAATTTTAATTTTAATATTTGGTTATAGTTTCATTAATCCATAAATAGATTGATATATTTACTGGTCTTGAGTGTTTAATAGGCAAACATCCCAACAAAGTCTCCAAGAATGTTGATAATTTTGCCACCATTGGTCAAAGTTGCTTATGTGAAAGTTTTCAAAAATACTAAATTCATGGATTAAAGGTTCAAAAAGGTATTAAAAACATCATAAAAAATTAATAATTGAAAAACAATTATTATTAACAACTTACAAGTCCAAATTTTGACAAAGGTTTCTTTTATTCATCTAACTAGCTATTTGCAAGCTAGTGAAGTCAATTTTGAGATGCTCGGTACATGAAGGTGAAGTGTTTGGATAAAATGTAATTATGGGGATTTTAATAAAAATATAAAATAATTATTAAATTTATTATTTTTAGGTTAAATTTTCTTATCTTTATTAATAATTTTTAATAAGAATAGGTGCTCTAAAACCCTTCTTAAACTCTTATTTACTCAATTTTAAGTAATATGTTTGCATTTTTGAATTCTTATTTAAAAAATAAATTTAGTGTGAGATATTATGGGAAATATAATATATTTATAAATATTTATAAATCAAAATTTTATGAAAAATTAAGAATAAAGGTGAATGATCAAGCATCAAGGTTTTGAACAAGCAAGAAACACAATCAGAAAAGTCACATTTTGAGTGATTTAAGTTAGTATTTGATGGCATAAAATTATTGTAATTATAAGAGTTATTAATAAATTTAATAATTAAAAAATAATTAGGTATTTATTCCTCATAAACTAAATAAAATATCAAAACACATAACTACATGCATTCAAAAATGAAATTGGGCAAGCTAATAAACACCAAAAAGTGCATATTTTGAGTTTATTTGAATGAAAAATATTGAAATGTTAAATAGATTTTTTTTTTGTTTTTTTTTAAAAATTTTTATAAAGTGGTTTAAATTATATAGTATACCCTAAGAGATATACAATTCTAATATATAGGTCTAATCATGAAGGGAATGAAGGTTTCATCACTTTTTTGCTAATAAATAGTGATAGACATGGGTGTTTTAGGTCCCTCCAATGGAAAAAATTGATTTAAGAGTGTGAATAACTCATTTATAGGTATAAATAAATTATCATTCAAATAAAATCAATTTAAAATAATCTTAATTAATTGAAAAAACATTTCTAGGTCATCGCTAGGGAAACAAGCATAAACTTTTTTATGATTTTTCATTGGAGAGTTTGGTGAAATTTTTTGAATATTTTAAAACTTTTTCAGGTATTAATCATTTATAAATATCCAAAAATCATAGGATGAGTGTTTTTTTAGGATTTTAACTCATTTTAGACCCCATAATCGAAATTAGGGTTTCTTGAGAATAAGAGAGCACATGATGATATCTTTTTGGAGTTGTACATGGAGTTTGGATATAAAATTTTGTTTTAATGTATGTGAAACCATGTTTATTATGTTAAAATTATATTTTTATAATTATATATTATAATTATGAATATTCATCAATTTTTTGGCTCTCATAGTGCATTCAAGAAGCTTGTCAAAATTGCATAAGATAGGCATATGGAAGAAGAATAAATTTGAAGAGATGATATATTCATCATCAAGTGAACACTTATAAATAATATTTAATTTTTAATTAAACATCCAAATGTTACACTCTATCTTAATACACCCCTCATTGGGCTAAAATTATAAAATTCAAGTTGCATGCAAGATAGCTAAAGCTGAACTCTAGGTGTGAAGTCAAGATAAGTCCAGTAAAATCAAGATGAAAGTGAAGGTAAATAAAGTATAAATTTAATATTAATGAAATAAAAAGAGGATATAATTGAAATATAAAAAATATTTATCTAAATAATATGAAATATTGCATGTTATATCATAGGGAATTAACTCAGGATTCAAGATGCATGAATAACCCTTTGACTTGTCAACTTTCCCTCTCTCCCTTAACATGCCATTTTATAATAAATAAGGTATAAAATAAAATATGTTACATTTTAATTTGGTGGAATTAAAATTGGAGTTAAATTTTGAGCTGAATTTGGGTTTATAGTAGAGTTAACTTGACTAGCATGTGGAACTTTTTCATATTTTTGGAGCTTCTTGTCTTCTCTCATTTTTATTATTTTCTATATGTACATTTATTTTTTAATTATTATGGGGATATTATACTATTATGTTACTAAAATTTTTCAAAAATTTTGTACTACCTCATCTTTGAAGAAATAAAGAGTCAATTTTTTTCTTCCATCTTCAAAATGGTCGTGAAGTGTGTTCTTAATGTTCATTGATATAACTTAGTGAATGATTATTTTTCCTATATTTATGTCTGAATATCTCACCTTTATGTATAAAATGATAAATATTTTAGGTCATATAAAACATTTAATTATTATTTATACCTAATTTGGATGTGAATTCAACCATTGTTCATTCCTTTCAATCTAGTGTAGGTGTTTATCAAGATCTCTGTGTGAAATACTTATGCAAGAGTCATTGTATGAAGATATAGTGAATGTGTGAAAGTTTTTTAGCTTATAAAGTATTTCAATTATAGTCATAATTTACTTTAAAATTGGTGAATCACCCTAGTTTTTAGTTTTTGATTCCATTTTTAGATTTAGCTTTTCTCTTTCTACCCTTTTCCTAATCAAGAAAACATATAATTAGATAGTTTAGATAAAATTAGGTGAGTGTACCAAAGGGAAACATAACTTCATCTAGATATTATATAAAATTATAATATTCCACACCTTAGATAGTTTTAATTATGTCAACATAAGTAATAATAGGCACACATTCTCAGTATGGGTGCACTTCTAAGTGATAACAGGCATGCCCCTATTATTCTTTTGAATAAGTACATTGGTGTGTGATAATCTCAATTTTAGATGGGCTGTAGGGTTGGATTTTGAGTCAAATAATTTAATATGAGGTCCTATTTCTCTATTATTTAGGCAAGCTCATGAAGGGAAATGTTATCCTTTATTTCTTCGTATCCTTGACTATGTTATAATCCCATTTAATTTGGATTGGTGGGGTTTTGATAGGTGCTTTAGGATATTTAGATCTTGGAGGTGGAGGATCATTCCTAAATTTTTTATTTGGTGGGGTTGCATAATTATTTGGGAGTGTCAAGGTAGTAAGGGTATATTGTTGTTTCTTACTCTTAAGGGTAAAGTTACTCCCTTGGAACTACTAAAATGCTTGTACCTCATTAATACCTTCTTTTATCTCATTTTCTTCATGGCTAGGGAAATCCATGGTTTCCAACTCCATAATAGTACTAGGGGATTTACCCAAGTTAGAGGATTATGGATAATTAGGGGAAACCTCATATTATTCCATTTCCTTTTGGAATATATAAAAAGTAGAACCAAACTTTATACAGTCTAGCTCCCCATGTGATGTTATGTTATGTACTTGACACTAGTTGGGTAAGGCTATCTCAGAGATATTGATCTTGGGAAGCCTATTGGGTGAAGGTTATGGGGGGTTTTGAGGTTAGTTTTAGATCTTATTTGGCCTTTGATATGTGAAATTATTGTTGGATATTTCTATGTTAGAGTTGCTCATGTATCTCTATAACCATAAGAAGTTATCTGAGCTTTTATACCATTCGTTGAATGACATCTAGCTTAGTTTTAGTGACCTATTTAGGTGTCATCTGGGTGTTTTTAACCCTAACTAATGTCACTTAATGTTGAGTCCAAGGAATTAGATATGGACCCCATGGGTTTAGGAAACCCAATTTTTGGCTTAAAGTGGGATAACCTAGTAGGAGTTGGTGCATTATAGGGAGAAAATGAGGCATAGGTGTTTTCTAGTTAACACTAGGTAAAAAGTTCAACACATGCATTTGTGGTAGTATGATGGGAGTGGGGGTCATGGTGTATCCATAAGGTTTTAGTTTCCTATCCATTTTGATTGCCCTTATATGTGATAAGGATAGGTCTATTATAGTTGCATCCCTTCTCAGGAACATGTCCATTTAAGGGTCTAAAGCATTCTTGTACATTTAAAATGTTACTTGAGGGATGGGTTGGTAATGTGTAGTTACTCGATTATACATATTTTGTAAATTAGCATTGAAATTTATAATGGGATCATTGGGATCTCCTTTGATACAAGAAATTTTTTGGTATAGGATACTGTGATCAATTACTTAACCACATTAGGTGAGGAAAGTAGAACTAAGATGGTCCTAACTTGGTATAGAGTCTTTAGGAAGGTTTAAGAACTAATCATAGGTAGAGTCCATTAGAGTAAAATGGAAGAGATTGCATACCACATAATTATGTTATACATTCAAGAGTCTTAAGGTGGTCTTATAAGTGGTTATGTGCTCCTCCATAGTTCATCCCACACTGGGGGTGAAATGGGGAAGATACCTCTTAGGGTTCTTGGGTAGGTCATGGATGACTCCCAAGATGTTAATGGCTAAACTAGCTAACCATGCCATCTTGGGATGTGTAGTTGGGATAGGTTGTGAAGATGAACTGACATGAATCATGATAGGTTTGGGTTTATTGTACCTATGTTTTCTATGAAATAATAGGGGGAAATTACCAATCTTCCTTAGTGGGACCTAACCCTGGTAATAAGTGAACTAGTCTCTAGGATTATGCACAATCAAATGATAGTTATCACATGTTTAATAGAAAACCAAAGTTAACATATTCATAAATTGAGCTGAAATCAAAACAAGCATGAAGTATCTCAAGGCCTTCCTTCTAGTGCTAGATATTATTTACTCCAATCTTCTCCTTATCATGAGATGTCCATGAGATTGGGTATTCCTTGAAAAGGGGGTGTTGGGGATAACTAAGGACTTTAATCCTAAATTTTATGATAGATCTAGGATTAGCCCAAAACATGGCTATGGGTATTATACTTCACAAATAGATTTTGCATAAATAGTCTCCAAGAGATGCACTATACCCACTAGAATTTAAATATGCTTTACTTCACATAGGTCAAGGATAGTTATGAATACTTGCATGTTGGGATTATTTTTTAGAAAAAAAATGGAAAGAGGTATTTTAAATGAATTAATTAAACATAAAATAAAGGGAAGGGCAAGGTAGATAAGGGAAGCCTCCAGGAATAAGAAGAGATCAATGCAATGGTCACTAAACTAGGTGACTCTGCCACATTTATACCACTATAGATTGAGTTTCACTGGAGTTATACCACCAAGAACACATAGTGGGGAGAGTCTAAGGGAACTAGGAGTATGCCTTCATTATGAATTCCTACTAAATATTAGTACTAGGGGTTCATTTTCAAAAACACATAAATGCCATATGATAATTTGTAGTTAGGTACAAATTATCAACACCACCAAAAGAGAAAAGAAAGAACTCACAAAGAGATTATAATAATTAAGCACATCATAACCATGATATACATAAATTGAGTAGGTGTTAATCTAATTAATCTAGCATTGTTGATCATTCAAATATGAGGATGCAATAAAATTAAACACATAAGAGACCTTTTTTGTAGAAAATATAGATTGTATTCATTAAAAGAGTAAAATTATTCCATAATAATTGATCTAGGCCACTTTTATAGTCCATAAAAATGAAGGAATAAAAGGTGAAATACTATAAATAGTCCAACAACACTTTCAATCAATTTTTAGTTGACCCCCTAAAATACTATAGACTCTTCTATAAATAGATAAGGATTGTGCTCATCTCTAAAAATCATGAGGATCCCATCCTAGGCCATGATGATCACTCATTAAATTTATAACCATATTTAAAATTTTAAACCAAAATAAATCCATAAAAAATTGTAAAATATCTATTGGGGACCATTAGTTAACACATAGAGCTCACTAAGAGGGACCATCTCATAACTGATTCAACTAGGCACTCCTGACTTCCAATATAACTACCATGAGGTAAAACTCCTTGTATAGCTTGGAAAATCTCATTAGAGGCTCCAAAAAGATTACCTTGGCCTAATTTATCAATCTTTAAGAGATTTGGAAAGCTACTTCCATTAAGGCTTGGAATCCAAAGACTTGGTTTATGATCATAGTGGACTAAATTGATAGGTCTAACACTACCTAGGATCCTTCATGGTTATCCTTAGCCAATTTATCCATCATAACCTAGTTTAATTGACCTAGGTGGACTCTGAATTCCCCTTGGTTGAGTAAATTTCCATCCAAATGGAATAACATAAAGATATTGACCTCCTTAAAGTAGGTTAATATATTCTACTCACTCTCTTCCAAGGGTTCTTTTGTAGTGTGAGACAAGTCTAGCCATTCTTATATTATCAATATCATGTTCTTATCATAAGTTTGGTATAACCACAAATGTAAGGTTGGAATTAGTTTGAACTTTGGGAACATCCCCTTATTGACCACTACCTGTAGCTTCTAACACTTCCCATCAATTTTTGTGATCCTCCTTATATAGGCCTACATCCATTGTATAATTTCATTAGTCTTAGACTTTGTCCCTACTACTTTCCCAAGGATTAATAAAATTATGAGGGTGTCCTTAACCTACCCAATTAGTTTGATTGGGAATGTACTCTTAACTTGGGCCTTGAGATTCTAGACTTGGCTCTATATGTCCTTAAGGAGCTTCTCAAACATGTCATGGGTAGCTCAAAAGATGAATAATGGGTTTTCAACCATATTATCCTATATTGTAACAATCCTCACCTTTGTGAGGGAAAATATATCCTAATAGGTTTTCCATATCACTAGGTTCCCCTCTTAAATGAATGTCTATGTAAACATCCTTTACATACTATTAGAGGCTCAATCAAAACTCCATTGTACATCTAGGTCACCCTAGACATTCATCTATGGTGCTTATGTCCCTGGGACCATCCTTGGATTTTAGGGGGTGTATGGGTGTGGTTAAAATGGTAGTGTAGTGTGAAAGATGATATGGATGGGAGATGAAGGAAGTGGAAGGAGTGAAAGAGGAAAGTAGTGAAATTAGAGGGGGTAAGGGAGTAAAAGGAGGGATAACGAAATGGGAGGCCTATAAGAACATATAAGCTCACCATTATTCTTGAGTGAGGTTAACCTAAGGTATAATTGCCTTGAGAATGGGTCATAGAACAATAGGGATGAGATGGGATGGTTGAAGGTGAGACTAGTGGGGCCTTGGGTAAGGGAGAGGGGGGATGGGAAAATAATCATTGAGCTAGTACTATTAAGGCTATAGGAGCCATTGAGACCTAAAAATGAGGTGGGATTGAAGAAAAATACCTTTGGGATAGATCTAGAGTATGGGTTGTATTTTTTTTCTTCTTTTACCTCTTTCTTAGGTCAGCTTTGGATGTTATGGTGGATGATCTAGCCAGGATGATAGGGGTTAATGGTTGACCACTTGGATACATAGAGGGGATTTTCAAGCTAATTAGATTGGGTACTAAGAGGGTCATTTATAAAATTGGTATGATTTTGAAGGTTTTAGTCACACCCTATATTGATGGCATACCTAAGGGAGGAATTAAGAGAACTTCAAGATATGAAATGGTAGGATCATAAAGGAATGAGGAAGTTAGGATACTCAAAAAGACTGAGGCTAAGGTTACTTGGATGAATGATGGAAGGGGAAAATGGGAAATAAAGGGGATAGAGTGAAACTAGTGGGTGTCAAGACTGGGATTTAGAATGCAATGGGAGTAAAGGGTAGAAGAAAAATGAGAGGAGATGGAGGAGTGAGAGGCACAACCTAGATGGGTACCTTGTTATGGCTAACTTTTAAGTTTTTAGATACATCAAATTTGAGAGATTATGGGATAAAAACTAATTAGGCTAAACTTGAGCTTCTTTGCATTGTGTGATCTAGGGTTAGATTTGGTTTGGTCTAGTCACTAGCATTATCGAAGGAGGTGGAGGTAGAGTGTGAGGAACAACTAGAGGAGGTAGATAAATAGCTAGAGATTGAGGAGCTAGAGCTACTGGTGGAAATAGGGCTAGAGTTGGGGCTAGATATTGAGGAGGAGAAGATGATGGGACTCCTTATAATATTATCTAGGAGATGGTTAGAGTTGGTGGAGTCAGGACCTCCATAGATAAAGTAAGAGATAAATGGAGTTACAAAGTATCTTGAATGACCCTTCTTCCCATTTTTATTCTTATTTAATGTTATCTAAGATAACACCTCCTGGTCATTGATGGTATTCATATAGATCTCATCATCATCTTTAGCTTGATGGTTGTAGTTGATGTTGAGCTGAGCTAAGTATTGCATCAAATGGGCCTGAATTACCCTTTTAGGGTCCCACTACAAAATATTATACTTTGAGAGGGTGAAGGAGTCTCACTCAAATTCTGTCTTTTAAATTTAAGGTAAGTTCTTATTTATGTGGATCTATATAGTGATCAAGAGTTATAGTCATGTCTTCTACTGATGTTATACATAGAATCCAAAGATATCATTCACTAGTTGATAGGAAATATCCTAGTCTTCTAAGTGGTTAGGTGCATGATATGGCTTACGAATGGGGTCTTTTAGGTTTCCCATGACTTAGATCACTATGCCATATTTTTATAACTAGCAGTCCTCAATGATTGTTATAGAGTCCTAAAGTACCTTTAAAGAGATCTTTGTTGACTGATAGGTACATCATTGGGTAGAAGTGATCACATACCTCTTAGACATGCTGGTGGAGATGGTGGCCATATGGATTGTATAATACCATTTTTATGGTTGGGCTATTGGTAACCCACATTTGAAAGGTTTGTTAAGATCAACATACCCCCATTTTTAAAAATGAGGACCCTTGTTTCAAATTCTACAAATTTATCATATGAATTAAACATCCTATTTAATCACAGTTCTTTATTTGAAGATCATTCACAATAATGAATTGATTGATATATTATCATAGTATTCATTTTTATTTATCTATGTTTCTAACATTTAATCCTTGTGTTTCCATGGTTTAGGTTTAATGAAATCCCATTTGAATGAACAATATTTAGGGTTTTGTACTTTAGTATTAATTTGACCCCTTTGATTAACCACTAGTGTTTAATCAATTAATTGAATCTATGTTTAATTTTTTTTAAAAAAAACCTTAGTCTAATATGTTTTAGCCTATGTCCTTTTGAAATAAATTCAAATTTATACAGGATCACTCTATTATATTTTAAACTTAGTTTAGAAATTTTATCCTAAAGTTTTAATCATGTTTATTAACATGACTAAAAACCTTAGTATAAAAATTTATCCTAAGTTATTTATATTACCTAATCCTTTATTTTATTTTCATTTCTTGTAGGAATGAATTAATGTGAGGGTGCCAAGTGTCAAGATCTTAGGATCTGAGATGGAATATCAATGATGAGAAAATAATGGCCCAAGTCAAAATGTCAAAAGGTTATAAGATTAGTGTGAGAGTGAAAATTTTCATGATCTCAAATAAAACTCAAAGATCTAATGATGAGCAAAGATTCAAATTTTCAAAGAACCTATGAAGGAATGCAAAAGTGATAAGTGTCACAATTTTGGCAAAAGGGAAATAAATCAATAGTTTATGTCTGATCATTTAATCAAAATCAATGAAGTGCATTTAGTCCCATAGAAGGTCAAATTTTCAAAGGGCTTATAATTTAATGAGGAGCTTCCATGTGGTATAAGAGCATTCAACTAAGTTTCCAATGTACATAAAGAGTCCATGGAGCTACCAATTGGCAAAATATCAGGAGGTTGAAAAGAATATCAATGAACCATGATGAATCCAAGGCTAGGAGTCTCCATAAAGGATCAATGGTGTGAATTTAATCCATCTTTAAGATTACATGTGAAGGTGATATATGTCCAAAAGTGAAAAATAATCACATTTTAAAAATTAATGAATAATGTGACATGGCGATGCCACATAGGTAGAACATGTCAAATTTGAGATATTGTGGACCCAAACACATGAAAGGTATAAATATGAAATATAAAATCAATATAAGTCACAAAGCTCATATTTTGAATTTGATTTCCACCATTAAAGCTCTGTGTAAACCTCCAAAAAAACCCTAGAGTGTATGGATTGCCCTAATTGTCCTTGATTTTATTGTAATTGAGTCAAGAGAGTTATATTATTATCTTCAAATGGATAATTTGATTTAAATTATATATATGGAAAATCATAATCATGTTTAAAAGGAATATGTTGAACTATATTTGATAACAAATGTAGAAGGCTGAGTGTTTAAGGACATTGAGTTTATAGTTGTTACTTTGAACATAGGAGACAATAATTAGTCTAAATTATTCTAGATAATTGAGAACTAGCCAGCCATCACCATGGAAGGAGAGAATATTATCTCATTAGGGAGATTATATGATGACATTTAAGCTATCCAAATGACTACACTTCACTATGTAGCTACAAAACCAAAGGTACTTCATTGCATTGATGTTCTTGGTCCCATTTTTAAGGAAGATAAAATAGACAAGGGCATGTTGATTAATGAACATACCAATAATAAAGTGGCTTAAATTTATGATATTTCATTTGATTCCTATTATAAATTACCCAAACCCTAGCCTGAACTAGACTCTATCAATTCTTAAGCTAAAGAGCATAATTTGATGGACACCCTAGTAATGTGGCTATAATTTGGTAACCAAGTATTTTTAGACCTTAATAATACCATCCATGCTAGTCAATTTAGATCTATAATTAGGATGATAATGATAATGTTGAACAAGTTGTGTGGATGAATAACCACAACATATATAGATCCAATATGGGTACCCATGGTTTAATTCATTGTTGAAAAAGTGATAGTTCCCCCACAAGGTGAGATACTTAGCATCTCTTAGAGTAGAAAAATATATGCAATCAAGAATAAGAATAAGACTCAATTTTATATGATGTCCTACCTCCTATATTCCCTTTATGCAACCAAAAAGATCCCAAAATAGAGAGAATGGTTTCCTCAAGGAATCTAGACCATTTATCAATACTATTCCAAGTTACACATCTCTAAGTATAGAGACCACAATCAATTTATCTATGATTATTTCTACTTTACCCTAATTAAAGTTATAACTATCATTCCCATGGATAGATTAATCCCTCTAATAAATAAATCTATTGAAGAAATGGGAGAAATATGGTTGTACCTAGACTATATAGTCATAAGGATTAAAAGGACTCAAAATTATCCTCTCAAACTACTAATCTATTTTCTTGATAAGGTAGTAGAACAAGAGGTGGCCTCCAAATTATTCCATGGTGTATATGTCCTTTATAATATCAAGAGAAAGGGACATATTCACATCTTCCCTATGGAAATTTGAAAGACTATATTCAAATAGTGGGATCACATTGAGGAAACATCAAAGCATAGATCATCTTTCAATCTACAGTTAGATGAGCTTAAGTAATGGGACCCTTATGGAAGGGTTAAGGAGAATTTGAAAATCAAAAGTATTCTAAATATGTCTTATGAACATGAGCCTAATGTATTTGATTTTATATACACCAAGGCATATACTTACTTTCAAGTCATGAGAAGATTGAAGGAACATAACCTAAGGACTAAGTCTAGACTACAAAGAAATAAAAAACTAGATGATAGATGACAACTAGGCCCTAGGCAATATCATTTGATCAGTGGTGAATCTTCTAGACTTTCATCAGTCAATACCCAAGTAGGGACACAAGTAGATCATAGTCCTAAAGAGAAAAACCCAAATGAAATAGCCTATAGTGTATCAATTCTTGAATCTTCCATGGCAGCAAAGGAGTCACCTCAAGGAGAGGTTCATATGATAGCTATACATCCTCAAGAGTCTATTGAGGATGTATTAAAGATGTTATTCATGACATATATATTCAAATGAAGAAGAGAAAAGTGTTTATAAAACTAAGGAAGATAAGGGGAAGGAAAAGGTATTGGAATTGGTACCCATTCATATTCCTAAGAGGAAAGCTGAGTTTTCCATAGCCCCAAAAGCTAAGAAACCTAAAGTGACTATCATTACTCCTTTGGGTGAAGTCACTTTTTCAGTGAATAAAACTTATTGTATGGTCAACCAATTTAAGAGTGGTTCATTTATGAACCAAGGATATGAAATCTTCTTACTATTCACCATCCATGGGCTATGCTAAAAGCTAATGATATCCCTTTGTATAAAGAATTAAAACCCTAGATTATTACTATACAAGAAGAAGAGGTAGGGATAATCATTACTCCCAGTCAACCAAACCAATCACAAATAGAGGTCCTAGTCCCACGTGTGACCCAATATTTATTAGGGGTTAATTTTGATCCAGATATTGCTAGCTTGCAAAGAGTGACAAAGAAAATGGTCATGGTGGGAGGTGAATAAATTGTGTATCAAAAGGTGGATCCCTTAACTAGTTTGACCCAAAATGAAAGGAATAGACTAGGAGAGGATCCATTTTTTTAAGAAGATGTCCTAGAGTTAGCACAAGCACATTCAAAATAGTTATAAGCTACTATCAAAGGGATAAATAAATAAGATAAGAACCTAGAGGAACAATATATCTTATTCATGCTAAGGGACATGGTCAATCAATTTTAAACCACTATGTATGACATATTTAGCACCTTAAAGGTAGTAAAGTCTAAGTAAGGCTTGATGAACAAACATGTACTTTTGATGTAAGCTAAGTTTTCCAATGGTATGATTCAAGTAATAACAAGATGGATTTGATCAATGTTTTAACAAAATATCAAATTCATGGTTTTAAAATAGTTAGCCTAGCCCATTTGAATATGGATATAGGTGTATTGATAGAGATGGTAAAGGCTATAAACAAATATATCAAAGAAATGAGAGATCTTTCAAAATACTTCAAGTAATTAGAAAAAAAAATGATGCACACACTAGGGAGTTTGATCATAGACCCAACTACATTCGGTCCTCTTAGCTTAATAAAAAATGAGGAGTTTAATCATAATTTACTCAATTCATGTAGGAGGTGAAAAGTAAAATCCAAGGTAAAATAGGGGTTGGAAACAAAAGGGTCTTAGATATGATCCTATCAATAGAAGAGAAGATATGAGATGTAAGGAACATCAAGGAAGTTTTGGACATGGCTAACAAGGACCTCGAAGGCCTAGAAGATCAAGAAAAGGAACTTTCAATGGATCCCATCATCAACCTTAGGCCAATATATGAGAAAAATAATGAAGTAATGAAGATCCTACAACAAAGACAAGGGACTACACTAACAAGTGATTCTCAAAGTCAAATTTGTTGACTTACAAATATTTTCTTGTATAGGAACATTTATATTTTGAAAAATGATTATTATTTTGTAAAATCATGTGCAAATTTGTAAATTACATGGATTATAGGTTAGTCCTTTTAGAAAGTGTCCATTTAAATAATGTTATAATAGGACAACTATCTTAGACACTTGTACAATTGTCATTTGATATGATTAACTAACATACCTCCTTAGTATTCTATAAAATGGGTATTGTAATTTGTAAAGAGGAGGGGTATTTTAAGTATAAAAATATCTATAAACTTAGAGTAATTAATACAAGCAAATAAATTTTCAAATTTTTTCCAATATTTGTTTATGTGTTTTTTTTTTATCATGGTTGCTTCCTTAGTTATCTATTTGGATGTTTAGATTTGAATTATTTATATGGATCCTAGATCTTCATATATGAATATAGAGTTGTCAATTTGTGCTAATGCTAGATTGACTGAAGGATTTTAAGTTCATTTAATTTTCCTTGCTTTCTTTGAATATGTGCTAATTTAATTTTCTTGTGTAAGTAAATCTCTAAAGTGAACTTGATCTCTTATTTGTATTGTTTCACCTTTCTTTAGACATTTTCCTAGTACATGATAGGATATATGTTTTAGCTATTTCATGTCATGTATTGGTTTAGTGCATGCTTAGATGAAATTTAAAATTTTTCATAATGTTTGGACTTAAAATTATTTCACCTTCTTTCTACCCTACCCTTTCTTTTGCCTATTTTTTGATCAATTCACTTTAGTTTATATTTCATTATGAATATAGATGCTAGATTAGATTTTATATATTAGGTTTTGATCATAATTCACTATAAGTAGTACATATCACTTTCACATTTCACAAGTTATCTTTTAGACCAAGGTTGCTCCCAATAACTAGTTATATCATCATTTTGTGAAATAGTCAATTGCTTTACCGTTATTCCATCAAAGATATCCAAAATATCATAACCATCTACTCATGCAATGGATTATTTGAGTTTATAAATAAGAAGAGTGTTTTTGAATACTTTTTAAGCCTTGTGATACACTTTCAAACATTAACAAGCAGGTTTAAGTAGCACTAGAAGGAGGGCCTTAAACTAAATCTTTGTGAATTTGAAGCATCTTTTCTAGTTTTAGTGAATTTAGTTCAAAGATCAATTAATACTTTGCATATTTGTGTCATTATTAGCTCAATTGTGCAAATATCATTGATGTTCATGGTTTCAGACCAATCTTTAGGCTTACTTATCTAAATATATCTATTCTTTGAAGATTTATGACAAATTGTGGTAAAGATAGCTTAAGCTTTGTGAATCTAATGCATTTGAGGTTAGTGATAGAAATTTTGTTCAAATATTTATTTATTATTTGCAAATTTAGGTTTATTTTAGATTAAAAGTGTAAAAATCATTCATACTCATAATATTGAATACATCTTTGAGCTAATATAGTTAAATATAGTTGTATTTTATCATTATTTGTATAAATTTGTGCAAAATTTTCTTAATGTGCAAGTCTGATCATTATTTTTTTGTAAAGATAAGATTTACATGTCATATTTTAAATAGGATTTAAAGATTACAAGCTAGA
Organism: Torreya grandis; assembly: GCA_037957365.1. Classification (NCBI taxonomy): domain Eukaryota; kingdom Viridiplantae; phylum Streptophyta; class Pinopsida; order Cupressales; family Taxaceae; genus Torreya; species Torreya grandis. The sequence goes on along the minus strand of JARHVA010001749.1, from coordinate 2,707,969 downwards.
ATTACCAAAGATCAAGACTAGGTCACATTATAGAACAAGACTTCATGTTCTTTAATTAGAAGGTCATAAGAAATTAAGAGTAGATATAGGTAAGCATAGGGTTTCCAAGTCCCAACCTACTTCACCTATACGTAATAATCCTGTGTTCAACCATTATCAAGGTCTGGCCTAGTTAGGATGATATTATATCGATGTGATAGGTATAGTACATGATTTGCCTCAAAATCCTAAGAATTATTTGCCTTATTTTAGTCCTACTAGTGTTTTAACTGCTGAAGAACATATTAAGAGCTTCAAGGCTGATTTAAGACTTTTAAACTTTGTTCATGAAGATTTTTCATGTAAATTATTTCCATGTACTTTTAGAGATGAAACATATGAATGGTTTATTAACCTTCCTAAGAACTACATTGTTATTTGGAATAATTTTAATGACTATTTCATTAATCAATTTGTCAAAATCATTAGTCCTTATGTCCTTTCTCAATAATTCACCACTATAAAGAGAGATACAAATGAAACCATAATATATTTTAATGCTAGGTTGCATAAGATGTTTATTAGGACTATAGTTACTTATATACCTGATGTGTTTTTAGCCTTAAATATCTATAAAGATGTTTTATATCCCATGACTTCTAAGTTTCTTAAAATATATGCAAATATCATTAACAAATTAACATTGACCTATGTTGAAGTTGTGTTAATTAATGACTAGATGCAACCCTAGTGTCAAATGGCATATGTTATTCCCAACATCAATCAAAATTTTACTATGATGAATGTCATTCCTAATACAAATCAAAATAGACATGCTTTGAATCAAGCACTAGTTTTGAACTAATTATCCTTAAGTTATGCTCATCCTAGTCAAAACCTAGGATTCCTGAGCAACATTACAAGTGGATCTCATCTACAAGATCAAAGATATTTGGTTCCTATAGATAAAAGTAATGCTCAAGTCCATAATTTAGAAGCACAAAATAATGAAAATGACTATATCTTAAAAATGGTTCAAAAACTAAGCATTGACTTCCTTTAATTATAAAAATAAGTAGGTAATGCCAGGGAAAGCACTAACAAGAAATATTATTTTCAAAGGTTCAATATACATACAAACAAGTTTCAAAATAGCAATAATAACATCAATAATAATGAGTCATCTGCAAACAAGAATGTGCTTGAAATGAATATGTGTGATGTAGCTATGGCTAACTACTATAGAGTGCATATTACTTCAAAGCATGGTGAATTAGAATGTATTGAATTTTGTAATACTTTTGAATATTTTCAAGAATATTTAGATATTTTTAAAGTTGTGACTAAAAATACAATGTTACAAGTATATCTTGTTCTTCAAAGTAATCTAAATTTGCTGATACAACTCTCATGGTGAAGACATTTGATTTTCCATTCCAAGATGAGAATGATCTTGAGGATAATCTTGAGGAGATACATGATTTTCAATAGTATCTAAAGAAGACTTATCCATTGATTAATAGAGATAATAAACAACTTTTTACAAGCTCAAATCCACCAAATAATGTTGATACTCCTCCTAATCTTACAATAGACAACAATCTTGAACCTCCAAAGGGAAGTACCTCTAAAACTAATGTTGATGCATATATTTCTTCTAATAAGGGTGGATATAATATAGTTGAGGACATGAAAAATATTAAAGATAACATTAATTTACATTAGTTGACTCAAATTACTAAACAAAGAGACTTGTTATAATATCTAAGCAAAAAACCTAGTAAATCACAAAAGGTTGTTAATTCTAATGTTGTATTGTATAAAAAAAAGTAGAGGTTACACCTTTCTTATTGAAAATTAGAGTTTTTCATAAAAAATCTCATAATTATTGTTATACTCAGGTGCTTCTACTAACATCATTCCAATAGGTATTTGTAAACAACTTGGTTTAACTCCAATTAAGTTTGATAGGGTAGTTACTCAATTAGACAAATCAAGAGTTAAAGTAATTGGAGAATTATTGAATGTTCATATGAAACTAGATTCAGAGCCAAGGATATAATAATTCATAGACATTCAATTTATGGACATTCCATATGCTTATGGAATGCTTCTCAATAGAGATTGGACTTAGGCCATGAATGGTTACATGTCCACTGACTATTCACATATATGGCTTCCATAGAGGGGAGTTCCCAATCAAATCAAGATAGAGAGGGGACTCAAGATGAAGCACATGATCACTAAGTATAATGAAGTAAATGAAAAGGTTAACATGGTCAATTTTGATTTAGGATTTTATACTCTTGATACTCCTAAAGTATGTAACTCTAAAATCTGCCATGTTATGCCTAGATTGTGGAAATTATATTTTGATGGTGCTAGATTTAAATATAGATCAAGAGCAGGTATTGTTTTAATCAATCCCATTAGGAAAGAGTATAATTCTTCCTTCAACCTTTAGTTTCCTTGCACTAGCAATTTGGTTGAGTATGAAGCACTTATTTTAGAATTGAAATTTTCTATCAAACATAAGGCTAAAGAACTTCTATTTTATGGTGATTCTAAACTAGTAGTTAATCAAGTTAGAAGCAAATACCAATGTAAATTATCTTATCTTAAGAAATAAAATTCTAGAGGTTGGGATTAGGTTGAACAATTTGATGCTTTTAACATTATTTCAATTCCTAGAGAAGATAACCAATCTACTAATTAACTATCTTTAGTTGTATCAAAATTAATGCCAAACCAAAATTCTTAAATGATGAATATTAAATTGATTTCATGTCTCTTAGTTCTTGACAATGTCAACCACTTACAAGTGTTCAGTGATGATCATCAGATAATAGATTTCATGAATAGTTAAAGATTATTTGAGTCTCACATCATTGATGAGGTCAATGAGAATACTCTTGATGAAGACAACATTGATGATAAGATTATTCAATTAAGTGGCAATAAAATTCCCAAAGGCATGATTGCATTAGAAAGATTGTTTGATACAAACAAATTAGTTGAGACTATTAGAGTTCCTAAGGTGAATGGGAAGGATTATAATATAGTTGATCTTGGACCTCAAGGTCAATCCTAGCTAGTAAAAATTAGTACAAATTGTATAAGTATAGAGTCTAGAGAAGCCAAAGAGTTGTTGACCAAGTACAAAAATGTTATAACATGATCCTGTGAAGACTTAAAAATCTTTGATCCTAGAGTCATTACCCACACCATACCATTGAAATAAGCTTTAAAACACTTTAATAAGAAATAAATACTAGTTAACCATATCTTGGAACCATTAATCTACAAAGAGGTCAAGAATCTACTAAACACAAAAATAGTTTTTCCCATTAGGCACTCCACTTGGGAAGCTAACTTAACACTAGTCAAGAAGAAAAATGGGGAAATTAGATTATGAATAAACTTTATAAATTTGAATAGATCTTTAGAAAATGATTATTATCATTTACCCTCTCTTGATTAAGTCATTAAAATTGTTAGTGGTTCTACTATGATGTCTTTTCTAGATGGTTTTTCAAGATATAATTAATTACTTATGAACAAGGAAGATAGAATGAAGACTACATTTAAAACTAAGTGGGGCACTTTTTCCTCAAATATAATTCCATTTAGACTCATAAATGTAGAAGATACTTTATAAAGATCTATGGATCATGATTTTCAAGGTCTCATAGGTAAGTGCATCATTATATATATATATATATATATATATATATATATATATATATATATGGATTATCTAACTATGTTTTCTAAAAATAGAAAATATCACATTATGCACTTACAACAAGTATTTGAACATTATAGAAGGTATGGAATTTCATTTAACCCCAAGAAGAGAATTTTTTGTGTTGCTAAAGGGAAGTTTTTAAGACATGTTTTAACCAAGGATGGGATTTCTATATATCTTGATAGAGTTAATTCCATATCCAAAATAGAACCCCCTAACATTAGAAAAGAATTAAAGTATTTCTTTGGTAAAATCAACTTTGTGAGAAAATTTATTTTTGGTTTTGTGATAATTTTAAATACACTTAATGACATGTTGAATAAATATACTAAGATCATATGGAATAAATAAACAAGAAAAACTTTCAAGGACATTAAAGAAGCAATTGGATAGGAGCCCATGTTGATAAGTCTAGATTTCAAAAAAGATTTCTATCTTTATTATTTTCCTTTAGATCATACTATAGATACTATTATAAATCATAAAATAGATAAATGTGACCATCCCATTAAATTTATGAGAATTAATTTTAATAATATTGATTTAAACTACTCTCTAATTGACAAATAAGCATTTGATTTAGTTAAGGCAATAAATAAATTTAGACACTGATCCAAAACACAAAAGTTTTGGTTGATAAATATCAAAATAACATAGAAATAACACAGTAATAATGAATTCTCTGAGAAGAGATGTAGTATTACTCAAAATTGCAATACAAATATATGCTTATCTCTGGAAAGAGATGATTGTCTTCACATTTTAGGTTACCTCTTATTTTATACACAATTTGAAAGCATGGGGAGGATGTGGAAGGTCACCAATCTCGAGGGAGATGAAGTGGTATGACTTCCAATATTTAAAACAATACATAATTCGAGGAATTACTATTTTTAGAAACTTACTATTTATAGATAGCACTATTAAAATTAAAATTTGAGGCACTTCCATTGGGTTTTTAGGGGTCAAACTTCATTGAGTAGAGCTCATACCATTTCATGATGTTCCACTCATTCTTAGCTTTCCAACGGTTCAAACAGCGAGTCAATTGGAGCTACGGTACAAAAGTTATGGCTCCCGAAAGTTCCCTCATCAATTGGGGTGGAACTGTTACCCGAATTGTCGCCTAAATTGATGCCTGGATCATTCCTCCCTCCTTGAAAAGATATGGTCCCCATTGTGTCAATGATCCCCATCAGGTGTGGTAGTTTTTTCTTGATTTGATTCTCTGTGAGCCACTCACCTTGATGGCTAAGCTGGCCCCTTTTGACCACTCAATAAAGCGGAATAGAACGTCCTCTTGTTGTCTTCATCCAGGTATCCACAATCTGATCCTCTTCCACTAGAGCAAAACTCTGTGGATCAAGTTCATCAATGTCAAGTTGTTCTGCTACAACTGAAGTGTCCAAGAGAGGTGGATGATATGGCTTGAGGAGCTCCACATTGAATATTGGGTGCAGACCAAGGTAGGTTGGGAGGTTCAACTCAAAATCATTTTCTCCAACTCTTCTGGTGATGGTGTATGGACCATATCACAGAGGCTGAATCTTTTTATGTGGGCTTGCAAGTCTTTCCTTCTGGAGCCGCAACCAAACCTTGTCACCCATAGAAAAATGGTGTGCAATCCTGTGTTTATCATGGCATTGCTTGTACTTTTGATTCGTCTTCTCCAAGATGTCATGAACTTGTTGCTGGAGGTGTTGCATTTGTTCAATAAACTTTGTAGCTTTTGCTACCTCAGCTCTTCCATGAGGTGTGTATTCCATGGTGGAAAATGGAATTGCTATATCAACTGGTGCCATGGGTTGGAACCCAAAACATACGTGGAATGGACTGTGCTTGGTCGAGCTGTGCAGTGCCCGACTGTATCCATGTTGTATGAAAATAAGTCCCTCATCCCATGTGCATGGATGTTTGGAGTGGTACATCCGAATCATGTGAAAAATCAAGCGGTTTACCACCTCTGTTTGACCATCAGTCTATGGATGGAAGGTTGTGGACTTCATCAGCTTAGTATCCATCATCTTCCATAGAGTGGACTAGAAGATGCTCAAGAACCTGCTATCTCGATCTGAGACAATGGACATGGGAAGACCAAAATGGAGCCATACATGACTAAAATATAGTTGAGTAGTTTCCTCAGTAGATATATTTTTTTACAGGCAATCATGATAGCCATTTTTGAAAAATGATCAACTACCACAAAAGTACAGTCCTTACCATGTTTTGAAGTGAGCAAACCTGATAGAAAATCCATTAAGACAGATTCCCAAGGCCTGGTTGGTTCTGGCAATGGTGTGTACAATCCTTGCTTCTTATTTGTTGGCTTGGATATTGCACATGGGGTGCAAGATTTGAGATATCTTTCCACATCCTTTCACATATGGGGCCAATAGAAGTGTTTTTGAAGAACTACCAATGTTTTCTCAATACCAAAGTGTCCAGCTGTCCTACTGAAGTGTGCTTCCCATATCATCTTTTGTTGCTCTACAACTGGAACACAGATGTGTCCCATATGATAGAGGACATTATCTTGCAAATAGAAATTAGAAACATGTGTACCTTTTTGAAGTGCTTGGTATGTAGCCGCAAAGGTAGGATCTGCTTCATATAGGGTACCCCAAGTGGTAGTCTCATGTCCACATAGGTCCAAAACTATTGTGAGTGCAGTAATTGGTGGGCGGCTCAAACAATTTGCAGCTGTATTTGAGCTCCCCTTTTTGTGTTTGATTATCAGATGGAATTGCTGAAGATATGTGGCCCATTCTGATGCCTCTCATTTTGGAGCTTGCTTTGTGTCTGGATGAATTCCAATGGTCAGTGGTCAGTGTGGATGACCGTTTCCTTTCCCAAGATGTAGTGTTTCCATTGTTTGTAGGCTTGCACAATGGCATAGAGCTCCTTATCATATGTTGGATATTTCCTGACTGTATCAGTGAAAGTTTCACTGTGATATCCAATAGGATGGCCATGTTGCATGATGACAGCTCCCATGGCATATTCAGATGCATCTATCATCAACTCAAAAGGTTGATGCAAATCTGGCAAGGCAAGAACAGGGGCTAAGCAGAGTCTATTCTTCAAATTCTCAAATGCCCTTTGCTGTATTTCACCCCACTGAAATGTAGCTTTTGCTCCTCCTTTAGTCACTTGGGTTAGTGATTAAGCAACATGTGAAAATCCAAGAACAAACATGCGGTAGAAATTTGCAAGACCCAAAAAGCTACGAAGCTCTGTGAGGGTCCTTGGTGTTGGCCATTCTTGAACAACCTGAATCTTTTTTGGATCAACATGGACCCCTTCTGCATTCACAACATACACGAGGTACTGAATTGTTGTCATCCTGAATGTGCATTTATCAAGATTTGCATACAACTTGTGCTCCCAAAGAGTTTGAAGCACCTTACGAACATGTTGCAAATGTTCTTGCCACGTTGTGCTATAGATGAGTATGTCATCTAAGTAGACAACCACAAATGAGTTGGTGAAGGGTCGTAGGATGTCATCCATCATCCTCATGAAGGTTGTAGGTGCATTAGTTAAGCCAAAAGGCATAACCAACCATTCAAAGAGCCCCTCCTTAGATTTGAATGCAGTCTTCCAGACATCAGTGGGATCGATGGGAATTTGGTGATAACCAAATTTGAGATCAATTTTGGTGAAGAACTTTGCACCACGGAGCTGGTCCAGCAGGTCATCAATCCTGGGGAGTGGATAACGATTCTTCACAGAGATTTTATTCAGGGCTTGATAGTCAATACAAAGCCTCCATGTCCCATCTTTCTTCGGTGCCAAGACAATTGGGCTACCACAAGGTGAAGAGCTTTGCTTGATGTGACCCTTTTGGATCAATTCTTGAATCTATCTTTTTATCTCATCATTCTCCAAAACTGATCTGCAATACACAAGACTATTAGGCAAAGGTGATCCTAGGATCAAATCGAAAGAATGTTTTACCTGGCAATGTAGTGGAACTCCTGTGGGTGACTTGAATAAGTCATCATATTCTCCTGTGATGCATCCTATCTGCTTCTATTGTTGTGTTTATTGCGTAGTTAGGACTGCAACATCGGCCTTCATGGATTTCTGTGGCTTGACCACCATGAGGACAAATTGCTTTGTTTTCTCCATCAATCTCTTACATTGCTTTGCACTGATCAGGGAGACAGATGTGGGAGGCAGTACCTCTAGTACCCTATAGTGCTATTTTCCAAGGGTGAGGGTAATCCTTTGGGTTCATGATTCATAGATGCCATGTCGCTCATACATGAATGGCTGACCAAGGAGTACATCCCAAACATCTAGATTGACTACATCACACAAGACTTCATCTTGCAATGGTTTTATGGCATATGAAAGAAGACACTAATGGATGACATGGAGGTCTCTCCCTGGGCTTAGCCATCTAATACTATAGGGCTTTGGATGAGGCTTCATAGATAAATTTAGACTTTTCACAACTTTAGCATCGATTAAACTATTTTGACTCCCACTATCAAGAATGAAATGTAAAGGCATACCTTTTACCCATTGTTTGGAGTGGAACAATCTTTCCTTGGCATCTGGTCTTTCTCCACGATTCTGTGATGAAGCGATAATGGTGTTAGGCTTAACATCTACAATTTCTTCTTCATCCTCTTCGACTGTGGGTTGTGTATGAGGCAGAGTAGTGGACGTTGAGTATTGTGACTCAGAAAGTAATGACTTGATGGCTCGACATTCTTCTTTGGAGTGAGTCCCAGTTTTGTGGTAATCACACCATTTTCCATCCTTCCCTTTCTAGGATTTCTTATCCTAAAACTCCTTTTGCTTCCAATTTGGGCCTCGTGTCTGACCTTCCTTATAATTTTTCCATTTTGAGGGTTGACTCTTCATATTCTTTCGGCCATTCTTTTGTTCAATCTTCACTACAAATTTGTATGCCTCACTGAGGGTTTCCAAATTAAAGAGTTCCATTTCCCCCCATATGTACCATTATAGTCCACCACGATATTTGAGAGTCTTATGTTTCTCACTTTCTTGAATGCCCAACCTTGCAGATAAAGAATGAAAAGTGTCTGTGTAATCTTGAAAAGATTGGTCCTTACCTTGGTGAAGTTGTTACCACTCTATGTAGAGATCATCATATGCTCCAATGGGGTAGTACTCTTCTTTCACTGCTTCTACAAAATCATCCCAGGTAGGTTCTGCCTCAAGGCCAATGTCATCTGTGCTGAACCTCTTTTTACACACTTCCCACCAATTTTTCACAGGCAATGTTGATTTCAAAAGAGCAAAAGTAATCTTTTCTCCATCGGTGAACTTATTTATAGAGAAGTAGGAAGACAATTGATCTAACCAATTTTCTACTACATCAGCATTGATTTTACCTTCAAATATAGGAATATCAAAATTTACCTGTACCTTGAAGGGTGTTGGGGCACTGAAAGGTCGTTCCCTGGATGAGGAGCCAGGAAGTGGACCCATAGAGCCAGGATTTCCCATTGGAAGTGTTTGAATAATTTGGGCAAATTGTTGCAGCATCTGTGCTTGTTGTTGTTGGAGGGCCTCATTCACCATTTCCTTAAAAGGATCGAATGTCTCAGTGTCGTCCGCCATTTGAGGTCATTTGGAGCGAACAGGTGGAAAATTTGGAAGCTCTGTTGTTTCCCACCCAAGCTTCTTATAGCCTGACCTCATCCTTAGGATCATACACTCTCAAGACAAACCGCTCTGATACCAATGATCCAAAACTCAGAAGTTTTGGTTGATAAATATCACAATAAATACAAATATATGCTTATCTCTGGAAAAAGATGTATGTCTTCACATTTTGGGTTACCTCTTCTTTTATACACAATTTGAAATCATGGGGAGGATGTGGAAGGTCACCAATATCAAGGGAGATGAAGTGGTATGACTTCCAATATTTAAAACAATACATGATTCGAGGAATTACTATTTTTATAAACTTTCTATTTTTAGACAGCACTATTAAAATTGAAATTTGAGGCACTTCCATTGGATTTTTAGGGGTCAAACTTCATTGAGCAAAGCTCATGCCATTTGGAGACGTTCCCCTCATTCTTATCTTTCCAATGGTTCAAACGGTGAGTCAATTGGAGCTACGGTGCAAAAGTTATGGCTCCCGGAAGTTCCGTCATCAATTGGGGTGGAACTGTTACCCGAATTGTCACCTAAATTGATGCCTGGATCATTCCTCCCTCCTTGAAAAGCAATGGTACCCATTGCATCAATGCTCCCCATTAGGTGTGGTAGTTGTTTCTATATTTGATTCTCTATGAGACACTCACCTTGATGGCTAAGCTGGCCCCTTTTGACCACTCGATAAAGTGGAATAGAACGTCCTCTGGTTGTCTTCATCCAGGTATCCACAATCTGATCCTCTTCCACTAGAGCAAAACTCTGTGGATCAAATTCATCAATGTCAAGTTGTTCTGCTACAACTGAAGTGTCCAAGAGAGGTGGATGATATGGCTTGAGGAGCTCCACATTGAATATTGGGTGCAGACCAAGGTAGGCTGGGAGGTTCAACTCAAAAGCATTTTCTCCAACTCTTTTGGTGATGGTGTATAGACCATAATGCAAAGGCTGAATCTTTCTGTGTGGGGCTGCAAGTCGTTCCTTTTGGAGCCGCAACTAGACCTTGTCACCCACAGCAAAATGGTGTCGAATCTTGTGTTTATCATGGCATTGCTTGTACTTTTGATTCATCTTCTCCAAGATGTCATGAACTTGTTGCTTGAGGTGTTGCATTTGTTCAATAAACTTTGTAGCTTTTGCTGCCTCAACTCTTCCATGAGGTGTGTATTCCATGGTGGAAAATGGAACCGCTATATCAACTGGTGCAATGGGTTGGAACCCAAAACATACTTGGAATGGACTATGCTTGGTCGAGCTGTGTAGTGCCCGATTGTATCCATGTTGTATGAAAAGAAGTCCCTCATCCCATGTGCGTGGATGTTTGGAGTGGTACATCTGAATCATGTGAACAATCAAGTGGTTTACCACCTCTGTTTGGCCATCAGTCTATGGATGGAAGGCTGTGGACTTCATCAGCTTAGTATCCATCATCTTCCATAGAGTGGACCAGAAGATGCTCAAGAACCTGCTATCTCGATCTAAAACAATGGACTTGGGAAGACCAAAATGGAGCCATACATGACTAAAATATAGTTGAGCAGTTTCCTCAGCAGATATATTCTTTTTATAGGCAATCATGATAGCGATTTTTGAAAAATGATCAACTACCCCAAAAATACAGTCCTTACCATGTTTTGAAGTGGGTAAACCTGATAGAAAATCCATTGAGATGGATTCCCAAGGCCTGGTTGGTTTTGGAAATGGCATGTACAATCCTTGCTTCTTATTTGTCAGCTTGGCTATTGCACATGGGGTGCAAGATTTGAGATATCTTTCCACATCCTTTCACATATGGGGCCAGTAGAAGTGTTTTTGAAGAACTGCCAATGTTTTCTCAATACCAAAGTGTCCAGCTATCTTATTGAAGTGTGCTTCCCATATCATCTTTTATTGCTCTGCAACTAGAACACAGATGTGTCCCATATGACAGAGGACATTATCTTGCAAATAGAAATCAGAAACATGTGTACCTTTTTGAAGTGCTTGGTATGTAGCCGCAAAGGTAGGATCTACTTCATACAAGGTACCCCAAGTGGTAGTCTCATGTCCACATAGGTCCAAAACTATTGTGAGTGCAGTAATTGGTGGGCGGCTCAGACAATCTACAGCTATATTTGATCTCCACTTTTTGTGTTTGATTATCAGATGGAATTGCTAAAGATATGTGGCCCACTTCTGATGCCTCTCATTTCAGAGCTTGTTTTGTGTCTGGATGAATTCCAATGGTCTGTGGTCAGTGTGGATGACCATTTCCTTTCCCAAGATGTAGTGTTTCCATTATTTTTAGGCTTGCACAATGGCATAGAGATCCTTATCATATGTTGGATATTTCCTAACTATATCAGTGAAAGTTTCACTGTGATATGCAATAGGATGGCCATGTTGCATGATGATAGCTCCCATGGCATATTCAGATGCATCTGTCATCAACTCAAAAGGTTGATGCAAATCTGGCAAGGCAAGAACAGGGGCTAAGCAGAGTCTATTCTTCAAATTCTTGAATGCCCTTTGTTGTATTTGACCCCACTGAAATGTAGCTTTTGCTCCTCCTTTAGTCACTTGGGTTAGTGACCAAGCAACATGTGAAAATCCAAGAACAAACCTCCGATAGAAATTTGCAAGACCCAAAAAGCTACGAAGCTCTGTGAGGGTCCTTGGTGTGGGCCATTCTCGAATAACCTAAATTTTTCTGGATCAACATGGACCCCTTCTGCATTCACAACATACCCGAGGTACTGAATTGTTGTCATCCCAAATGTGCATTTGTCAAGATTTGCATACAACTTGTGCTCCCAAAGAGTTTGAAGCACCTTACGAACATGTTGCAAATGTTATTCCCACGTTCTTCTATAGATGAGTATGTCATCTAAGTAGACAACCATAAATGAGTTGGTGAAGGGTTGTAAGATGTCATCCATCATCCTCATGAAGGTTGCAAGTGCATTAGTTAAGCCAAAAGGCATAACCAACCATTCAAAGAGCCCCTCCTTAGATTTGAATGCAGTCTTCCAGTCATCAATGGGATCGATGGGAATTTGGTAATAACTAGATTTGAGATCATTTTTGGTGAAGAACTTTAGACCACAGAGCTGGTCCAGCAGGTCATCAATCTTGGGGAGAGGATAGCGATTCTTCACAGAGATTTTATTCAGGGCTCGATAGTCAATACAAAGCCTCCATGTTCCATCTTTCTTCGGTGCCAAGACAATTAGGCTACCATAAGGTGAAGAGCTTGGCCTGATGTGATCCTTGTGGATCAATTCTTGAATCTGTCTTTTTAACTCATCATTCTCCAAAACTGATCTGTGATACACAGGACTGTTAGGCAAAGGTGATCTTGGGATCAAATCGATAGAATGTTTTACCTGGTAATGTAGTGGAACTTTTATGGGTGACTTGAATAAGTCATCATATTCTCCTGTGATGCATCCTATCTACTTCTATTATTGTGTTGATTGTGTAGTCAGGACTACAACATCGGCCTTTATGGATTTCTATGGCTTGACCACCATGAGGACAAATTGCTTTGTTTTCTCCACCAATCTTTTACATTGCTTCACACTGATCAAGGAGACAGATGTGGGAGGTGGTACCTCTAGTACCCTATAGCGCCATTTTCTAAGGGTGAGGATAATCCTTTGGGTTCATGACTCATAAATGCCATGTCGCTCATACATGAATGGCTGACCAAGGAGTACATCACAAACATCTAGATTGACTACATCACACAAGACTTCATCTTGGAATGGTTTTATGGCATATGAAAGAAGACACTGATGGGTGACACAGAGGTCTCTCCCTAGGCTTAGCCATCCAATACTATAGGGCTTTGGATGAGGCTTCACAGATATATTTAGACTTTTCACAACTTTAGTAGAGATTAAATTCTTTTGACTCCCACTATCAAGAATGAAATGTAAAGGCATACCTTTTACCCATAGTTTGGAGTGGAACAATCTTTCCTTGTCATCTGGTCTTTCTCCATGATTCTATGATGAAGTGACAATGGTGTCAGGCTCAGCATCTACAATTTCTTCTTCATCCTCTTCGACTGTGGGTTGTGTATGAGGTAGAGTAGTGGACGTCAAGTATTGTGACTCAGAAAGCAATGACTTTATGGCTCGACATTCTTCTTTGGAGTGAGTCCCAATTTTCTGGTAATCACACCATTTTCCAACCTTCCCTTTCTGGGATTTCTTATCCTGAAACTCCTTTTGCTTCCAATTTGGGCCTCGTGTTTGACCTTCCTTATCATTTTTCCATTTTGAGGGTTAAATCTTCATATTCTTTCTGCCATTCTTCTATTCAATCTTCACTACAAATTTGTATGCCTCACCGAGGGTTTCCAAATTGAAGAGTTCCATTTCCCCACGTATGTACCATTATAGTCCACCATGATATTTGAGAGTCTTATGTTTCTCACTTTCTTGAATGCCCAACCTTGCAGACAAAGAATGAAAAGTGTCTATGTAATCTTGAACAGATTGGTCCTTACCTTGGCGAAGTTGTTGCCACTGTATGTAGAGATCATCATATGCTTCGATGGGGTAGTACTCTTCTTTCACTACTTCTACAAAATCATCCTAGGTAGGTTCCACCTCAAGGCCATTGTCATCTATGTTGAACCTCTTTTTACACACTTCCCACCAGTTTTTCACAGGCAATGTTGATTTCAAAAGAGCAAAAGTAATTTTTTCTCCATCGGTGAAATTATTTACAGAGAAGTAGGAAGACAGTTGATCTAACCAATTTTCTACTACATCAGCATTGATTTTACCTTCAAATGTAGGAATATCAAAATTTACCTGGACTTTGAAGGGTGTTGGGGCACTAAAAGGTCGTTCCCTAGATGAGGAGCCAGGAAGTGGAGCCGCAGAGCCAAGCTTTCCCATCGAAAGTGTTTGAAGAATTTGGGCAAATTATTGTAGCATCTGTGCTTTTTGCCATTGGAGGTCCTCATTCACCATTTCTTTAAAAGGATTAGATGTCTCGGTGTCATCCACCATTTGAGGTCATTTCGAGTGAACAGGCAGAAAATTTGGAAGCTCTGTTGTTTCCCAGCCAAGCTTCTTATAGCCTAATCTCATCCTCGAGATCATATACTCTCAAGAGAAACCGCTCTGAGACCACTGATCCAAAACTCAAAAGTTTTGGTTGATAAATATCACAATAACATAGAAATAACACAGTAACAATGAATTCTCTGAGAAGAGATGTAGTATTACTCAAAATCGCAATACAAATATATGCTTATCTCTGGAAAGAGATGTTTGTCTTCACATTTCGGGTTACCTCTTCTTTTATACACAATTTGAAAGCATGGGGAGGATGTGGAAGGTCACCAATATCGAGGGAGATTAAGTGGTATGAATTCCAATATTTAAAACAATACATAATTCGAGGAATTACTATTTTTAGAAACTTACTATTTTTAGACAGCACTATTAAAATTGAAATTTGAGGCACTTCCGTTGGGTTTTCGTGGGTCAAAATTCATTGAGCAAAGCTCATTCCATTTCATGACATTCCCCTCATTCTTAGCTTTCCAACGGTTCAAACGGCGAGTCAATTGGAGCTACGGTGCAAAAGTTATGGCTCCCAGAAGTTCCGTCATCAATTGGGGTGGAACTGTTACCCGAATTGTCGCCTAAATTGACGCCTAGATCATTCCTCCCTCCTTGAAAAGCAATGGTCCCCATTGCGTCAATGCTCCCCATCAGGTGTGGTAGTTGTTTCTTGATTTGATTCTTTGTGAGCCACTCACCTTGATGGCTAACCTGGCCCCTTTTGACCACTTGATAAAGCAGAATAGAACATCCTCTGGTTGTCTTCATCTAGGTGTCCACAATCTGATCCTCTTCCACTAGAGAAAAACTCTATGGATCAAGTTCATCAATATTGAGTTGTTCTACTACAACTGAAGTGTCTAAGAGAGGTGGATGATATGGCTTGAGGAGCTCCACATTGAATATTGGGTGCAGACTAAGGTAGGCTGGGAGGTTCAACTCAAAAGCATTTTCTCCAACTCTTCTGGTGATGGTGTATGGACCATATCACAGAGGCTGAATCTTTTTGTGTGGGCCTGCAATTTGTTCCTTCTGGACCCACAACCAAACCTTATCAACCATAGCAAAATGGTGTGCAATCATGTGTTTATCATGGCGTTGCTTGTACTTTTGATTCATCTTCTCCAAGATGTCATGAACTTGTTGCTGGAGGTGTTGCATTTGTTCAATAAAATTTGTAGCTTTTGCTGCCTCAGCTCTTCCATGAGGTGTGTATTCCATGGTGGAAAATGGAACTGCTATATCAACTGGTGCCATGGGTTGAAACCCAAAACATACTCAGAATGGACTATGCTTGGTCGAGCTGTGCAGTGCCTGATTGTATCCATGTTGTATGAAAATAAGTCCCTCATCCCATGTGTGTGGATGTTTGGAGTGGTACATCTGAATCATGTGAACAATCAAGAGGTTTACCACCTCTGTTTGACCATCAGTCTATGGATGGAAGGCTATGGACTTCATCAGCTTAGTATCCATCATCTTCCATAGAGTGGACTAGAAGATGCTTAAGAACCTGCTATCTCGATCTGAGACAATGGACTTAGGAAGACCAAAATGGAGCCATACATGACTAAAATATAGTTGAGCAGTTTCCTCAGTAGATATATTTTTTTTACTGGCAATCATGATAGCCATTTTTTAAAAATGATCAACTACCACAAAAATACAGTCCTTACCATGCTTTGAAGTGGGCAAACCTGATAGAAAATCCATTGAGACAGATTCCCAAGGCTTGGTTGGTTCTGGCGATGGCGTGTACAATCCTTGCTTCTTATTTTTCGGCTTGGCTATCGCACATGGGGTGCAATATTTGAGATATCTTTCCACATCCTTTCGCATATGGGGCCAGTAGAAGTGTTTTTGAAGAACTACCAATGTTTTCTCAATACCAAAGTGTCCAACTGTCCTACTGAAGTGTGCTTCCCATATCATCTTTTGTTGCTCTGCACCTAGAACACAGATGTGTCCCATATGACAAAGGACATTATCTTGCAAATAGAAATTAGAAACATGTTTACCTTTTTGAAGTGCTTGGTATATAGCCGCAAAGGTAGGATCTGCTTCATACATGGTACCCCAAGTGGCAGTCTCATGTCCGCATAGGTCCAAAACTATTGTGAGTGCAGTAATTGGTGGGCGGCTCAGACAATCTGCAGCTGTATTTGAGCTCCCCTTTTTCTGTTTGATTATCAGATGGAATTGTTGAAGATATGTGGCCCACTTCTGATGCTTATCATTTCGGAGCTTGCTTTGTGTCTGGATGAATTCCAATGGTCTGTGGTCAGTGTGGATGACCGTTTCCTTTCCCAAGATGTAGTGTTTCCATTTTTTGTAGGTTGGACAATGACATAGAGCTCCTTATCATATGTTGGATATTTCCTGACTGTATCAATGAAAGTTTTACTGTGATATGCAACAGGATGGCCATGTTGAATGATGATAGCTCCCATGGCATATTCAGATGCATCTGTCATCAACTCAAAAGGTTGATGCAAATCTGGCAAGGCAAGAACAGGGGCTGAGTAGAGTCTGTTATTCAAATTCTTGAATGCCCTTTGTTGTATTTCACCCCACTGAAATGTAGCTTTTGCTCCTCCTTTAGTCACTTGGGTTAGTGACCAAGCAACATGTGAAAATCCAAGAACAAACCTGCGGTAGAAATTTGCAAGACCCAAAAATCTATGAAGCTCTATGAGGGTCCTTGGTGTGGGCCATTCTCGAACAACTTGAATCTTTTCTAGATCAACATGGACCCCTTTTGCATTCACAACATACCCGAGGTACTGAATTGTTGTCATCCTGAATGTGCATTTGTCAATATTTGCATACAACTTGTGCTCCCAAAGAGTTTGAAGCACCTTACGAACATGTTGAAAATGTTCTTCCCACATTCTGCTATAGATGAGTATGTCATCTAAGTAGACAACCACAAATGAGTTGGTGAAGGGTCATAGGATGTCATCCATTATCCTCATTAAGGTTGCAGGTGCATTAGTTAAGCCAAAAGGCATAACCAACCATTCAAAGAGCCCCTCCTTAGATTTGAATGCAGTCTTCTAGACATCAGTGGGATCGATGGGAATTTGGTGATAACCAGATTTGAGATCAATTTTGGTGAAGAACTTCGCACCACAGAGCTAGTCCAGCAGGTCATCAATCCTGGGGAGAGGATAGCGATTCTTCACAGAGATTTTATTCAGGGCTCGATAGTCAATACAAAGCCTCCATGTTCCATCTTTCTTCGGTGCCAAGATAATTGGGCTACCACAAGGTGAAGAGCTTGGCCTGATGTGACCCTTTTGTATCAATTCTTGAATCTATCTTTTTATCTCATCATTCTCCAAAGCTGATCTGCGATACACAGGACTGTTAGGCAAAGGTGATCCTGGGATCAAATCGATAGAATGTTTTACCTAGTAATGTAGTGGAACTTTTATGGGTGACTTGAATAAGTCATCATATTATCCTATGATGCATCCTATCTACTTCTATTGTTGTGTTGATTGCGTAGTCAGGACTACAACATCGGCCTTTGTGGATTTCTTTGGCTTGACCACCATGAGGACAAATTGCTTTGTTTTCTCCACCAATCTCTTACATTGCTTCACACTGATCAAGGAGACAGATGTGGGAGGTGGTACCTCTGGTACCCTATAGTGCCATTTTCTAAGGGTGAGGGTAATCCTTTGGGTTCGTGATTCATAGATGCCATGTCGCTCATACATGAATGGCTGACCAAGGAGTACATCACAAACATCTAGATTGACTACATCACACAAGACTTCATCTTGGAATGGTTTTATGGCATATGAAAGAAGACACTCATGGGTGACACGGAGATCTCTCCCTGAGCTTAGCCATCTAATACTATAGGGCTTTGGATGAGGCTTCATAGATAGATTTAGACTTTTCACAACTTTAGCAGAGATTAAATTCTTTTGACTCCCACTATCAAGAATGAAATGTAAAGGCATACCTTTTACCCATAGTTTGGAGTGGAACAATCTTTCCTTGTCATCTGGTCTTTCTCCATGATTCTGTGATGAAGCGACAATGGTGTAAGGCTTAGCATCTACAATTTATTCTTCATCCTCTTCGACTGTGGGTTGTGTATGAGGCAGAGTAGTGGATGTCGAGTATTATGACTCAAAAAGCAATGACTTGATGGCTCGACATTCTTCTTTGGAGTGAGTCCCAGTTTTGTGGTAATCACACCATTTTCCAGCCTTCCCTTTTTGGGATTTCTTATCCTGAAACTCCTTTTGCTTCTAATTTGGGCCGTGTGTTTGACCTTCCTTATCATTTTTCCATTTTGAGGGTTGACTCTTCGTACTATTTCTACCATTCTTCTGTCCAATCTTCACTACAAATTTGTTTGCCTCACCAAGTGTTTCCAAATTGAAGAGTTACATTTCCCCCCGTATGTACCATTTTAGTCCACCACAATATTTGAGAGTCTTATGTTTCTCACTTTCTTGAATGCCCAACCTTGCAAACAAAGAATGAAAAGTGTTTGTGTAATCTTGAACAGATTGGTCCTTACCTTGGTGAAGTTGTTGCCACTGTATGTAGAGATCATCATATGCTCCGATGGGGTAGTACTTTTCTTTCACTACTTCTACAAAATCATCCCAGGTAGGTTCCACCTCAAGGCCAATGTCATCTATGCTAAACCTCTTTTTACACACTTCCCACCAGTTTTTCACAGGCAATGTTGATTTCAAAACAGCAAAAGTAATCTTTTCTCCATCGGTGAACTTATTTATAGAGAAGTAGGAAGACAGTTGATCTAACCAATTTTCTACTGCATTAGCATTGATTTTACCTTCAAATGTAGGAATATAAAAAATTACTTGGACCTTGAAGGGTGTTGGGGCACTGAAAGGTCATTCCCTGGATGAGGAGCCAGGAAGTGGAGCTACGGAGCCAAGATTTCCCATCAGAAGTGTTTGAAGAATTTGGGCAAATTATTGTAGCATCTATGCTTGTTGCTATTAGAGGGCCTCATTCACCATTTCCTTAAAAGGATCGGATGTCTCGGTGTCATTCACCATTTGAGGTCGTTTGGAGCGAACAGGTGGAAAATTTGGAAGCTCTATTGTTTCCCACCCAAGCTTCTTATAGCCTGACCTCGTCCTCGGGATCATACACTCTCAAGACAAACCGCTCTGATACCACTGATCTAAAACTCAGAAGTTTTGGTTGATAAATATCACAATAACATAGAAATAACACAGTAACAATGAATTCTCTGAGAAGAGATGTAGTATTACTCAAAATTGCAATACAAATATATGCTTATCTCTGGAAAGAGATGTCTATCTTCACATTTCAGGTTACCTCTTCTTTTATACACAATTTTAAATCATGGGGAGGATGTGGAAGGTCACCAATCTCGAGGGAGATGAAGTGGTATGACTTCTAATATTTAAAACAATACATAATTCGAGGAATTACTATTTTTAGAAACTTGCTATTTTTAGACAACACTATTAAAATTGAAATTTGAGGCACTTCCATTGGGTTTTCAAGGGCCAAACTTCATTGAGCAAAGCTCATGCCATTTCATGATGTTCCCCTCATTCTTATCTTTCCAATGGTTCAAACGATGAGTCAATTGGAGCTACGGTGCAAAAGTGATGGCTCCCGAAAGTTCCATCATCAATTGTTGTGGAACTATTACCCGAATTGTCGCCTAAATTGATGCCTGAATCATTCCTCCATCCTTGAAAAGTAATGGTCCCCATTGCATCAATGCTCCCCATCAAGTGTGGTAGTTGTTTCTTGATTTGATTCTCTATGAGCCACTCACCTTGATGGCTAAGCTGGCCCCTTTTGACCACTCGATAAAGCGGAATAGAACGTCCTTTGGTTGTCTTCATCCAGGTATCCACAATCTTATCCTCTTCCACTGGAGCAAAACTCTATGGATCAAGTTCATCAATGTCAAGTTGTTCTGCTATAATTGAAGTGTCCAAGAGAGGTGGATGATATGGCTTGAGGAGCTCCACATTGAATATTGGGTGCAGACCAAGGTAGGCGGGGAGGTTCAACTCAAAAGCATTTTCTCCAACTCTTCTGGTGATGGTGTATGGACCATATCATAGAGGCCGAATCTTTTTGTGTGGACCTGTAAGTCATTCCTTTTGGAGCCACAACCAAACCTTATCACCCATATCAAAATGGTGTGCAATCCTGTGTTTATCATGGCGTTACTTGTACTTTTGATTCGTCTTCTCCAAGATGTCATGAACTTGTTGCTGGAGGTGTTGCATTTTTTCAATAAAATTTGTAGCTTTTGCTACCTCAACTCTTCCATGAGGTGTGTATTCCATTGTGGAAAATGAAACTAATATATCAACTGGTGCCATGGGTTGGAACCCAAAACATACTTGGAATGGACTGTGCTTGGTCAAGCTGTGCAGTGCCCGATTGTATCCATGTTGTATGAAAAGAAGTCCCTCATCCCATGTGCATGGATGTTTGGAGTAGTACATCTGAATCATGTGAACAATCAAGTGGTTTACCACCTCTGTTTGACCATCAGTCTATGGATGGAAGGCTGTGGACTTCATCAGCTTAGTATCCATCATCTTCCATAGAGTGGACCAAAAGATGCTCAAGAACCTGTTATCTCGATCTGAGATAATGGACTTGGGAAGACCAAAATCGAGCCATACATGACTAAAATATAGTTGAGCAGTTTCCTCAGCAGATATATTTTTTTACAGGCAATCATGATAGCCATTTTTGAAAAATGATCAACTACCACAAAAATATAGTCCTTATCATGTTTTGAAGTGTGCAAACCTGATAGAAAATCCATTGAGACGGATTCCCAAGGCCTGGTTGGTTCTAGCAATGGTGTGTACAATCCTTGCTTCTTATTTGTTAGCTTGGCTATTACACATGGGGTGCAAGATTTGAGATATCTTTCCACATCCTTTCGCATATGGGGCCAGTAGAAGTGTTTTTGAAGAACTGCCAATGTTTTCTCAATACCAAAGTGTCCAGCTATCCTACTGAAGTGTGCTTCCCATATCATCTTTTTTTGCTCTACAACTGGAACACAGATGTGTCCCATATGACAGAGGACATTATCTTGCAAATATAAATCAGAAACATGTGTACCTTTTTGAAGTGCTTGGTATGTAGCTGCAAAGGTAGGATCTGCTTCATGCAGGGTACCCTAAGTGGCAGTCTCATGTCCGCATAGGTCCAAAACTATTATGAGTACAGTAATTGGTGGGTGGCTCAGACAATCTACAACTGTATTTGAGCTCCCCTTTTTGTGTTTGATTATCAGATGGAATTGTTGAAGATATGTGGCCCACATCTGATGCCTCTCATTTCAGAGCTTGCTTTATGTTTGGATGAATTCCAATGGTCTGTGGTCAGTGTGGATGACCATTTCCTTTCCCAAGATGTAGTGTTTCCATTGTTTGCAAGTTGCACAATGGCATAGAGCTCCTTATCATATGTTGGTTATTTCTTGACTATATCAGTGAAATTTTCACTGTGATATGCAACAGGATGGCCATGTTGCATGATGACAGCTCCCATGGCATATTTAGATGCATCTGTCATCAACTCAAAAGGTTGATGCAAATCTGGCAAGGCAAGAATAGGGGCTGAGCAGAGTCTATTCTTCAAATTCTTGAATGCCCTTTGCTGTATTTCACCCCACTAAAATGTAGCTTTTGCTCCTCCTTTAGTTACTTGGGTTAGTGACCAAGAAACGTGTGAAAATCCAAGAACAAACATGCGGTAGAAATTTGCAAGACCCAAAAATCTACGAAGCTCTGTGAGGGTCCTTGGTGTGGGCCATTCTCAAATAACCTAAATCTTTTCTGGATCAACATGGACCCCTTCTGCATTCACAAGATACCCGAGGTACTGAATTGTTGTCATCTCGAATGTGCATTTGTCAAGATTTGCATACAACTTGTGCTCCCAAAGAGTTTGAAGCACCTTACGAACATGTTGAAAATGTTCTTCCCACGTTCTGCTATAGATGAGTATGTAATCTAAGTAGACAACCACAAATGAGTTGGTGAAGGGTCATAGGATGTCATCCATCATCCTCATGAAGGTTGCAAGTGCATTAGTTAAGCCAAAAGGCATAACCAACCATTCAAAGAGCCCCTCCTTAGATTTGAATGCAGTCTTCCAAACATCAGTGGGATCAATGGGAATTTGGTGATAACCAGATTTGAGATCAATTTTGGTGAAGAACTTTGCACCACGGAGCTGGTCCAACAGGTCATCAATCCTGGGGAGAGGATAGCGATTCTTCACAGATATTTTATTTAGGGCTCGATAGTCAATACAAAGCCTCCATGTTCCATCTTTCTTTGGTGCCAAGATAATTGGGCTACCACAATTTGATGAGCTTGGCCTGATGTGACCCTTTTGGATCAATTCTTGAATCTATCTTTTTATCTCATTATTCTCCAAAACTAATCTGCGATACGTAGGACTGTTAGGCAAAGGTGATCCTGGGATCAAATCGATAGAATGTTTTACCTGGCAATGTAGTTAAACTCCTATGGGTGACTTGAATAAGTCATCATATTATCATGTGATGCATCCTATCTACTTTTGTTATTGTGTTGATTGCATAGTCAGGACTACAACATCGGCCTTCATGGATTTTTGTGGTTTGACCACCATGAGGACAAATTACTTTGTTTTCTCCACCAATCTCTTACATTGCTTCACACTGATCAGGGAGATAGATTCAGGAGGTGGTACCTCTGGTACCCTATAGTGCCATTTTCCAAGGGTGAGGGTAATCCTTCAGGTTCATGATTCATAGATGCCGTGTCGCTCATACATGAATGGCTGACCAAGGAGTACATCACAAACATCTAGATTGACTACATCACATAAGACTTCATCTTGGAATGGTTTTATGGCATATGAAAGAAGACACTAATGGGTGACACAGAGGTCTCTCCCTGGGCTTAGCCATCCAATACTATAGGGCTTTAGATGAGGCTTAACAGATAGATTTAGACTTTTCACAACTTTAGCAGATATTAAATTCTTTTGACTCCCATTATCAAGAATGAAATGTAAATGTGTACCTTTTACTCATAGTTTGGAGTGGAACAATCTTTCCTTGTCATCTGGTCTTTCTCCACAATTCTGTGATGAAGTGGCAATGGTGTCAGGCTCAACATCTACAATTTCTTCTTCGTCCTCTTCGACTGTGGGTTGTGTATGAGGCAGAGTAGTGGACGTCGAGTATTGTGACTCAGAAAGCAATGACTTGATGGCTCGACATTCTTCTTTGGAGTGAGTCCCAGTTTTGTGGTAATCACACCATTTTCCAGCCTTCCCTTTCTAGGATTTATTATCCTAAAACTCCTTTTTCTTCCAATTTGGGCCTCGTGTTTGACCTTCCTTATTATTTTTCCATTTTGAGGGTTGAATCTTCATATTCTTTCTGCCATTCTTCTGTTCAATATTCACTGCAAATTTGTATGCCTCACTGAGGGTTTCCAAATTGAAGAGTTACATTTCCCCCCATATGTACCATTGTAGTCCACCATGATATTTGAGAGTCTTATGTTTCTCACTGTCTTGAATGCCCAACCTTGCAGACAAAGAATGAAAAGTGTCTGTGTAATCTTGAACAGATTGGTCCTTACCTTGGCGAAGTTGTTGCCACTGTATGTAGAGATGATCATATGCTACGATGGGGTAGTACTCTTCTTTCACTACTTCTACAAAATCATCCCAGGTAGGTTCCACCTCAAGGCCAATGTCATCTGTGCTAAACCTCTTTTTACACACTTCCCACCAGTTTTTCACAGGCAATGTTGATTTCAAAAGAGCAAAAGTAATATTTTCTCCATCAGTGAACTTATTTACAGAGAAGTAGGAAGACAGTTAATCTAACCAATTTTCTATTACATCAGCATTGATTTTACCTTCAAATGTAGGAATATCAAAATTTACCTGGACCTTAAAGGGTGATGGGGCACTGAAAGGTCGTTCCCTGGATGAGGAGCCAGGAAGTGGAGCCGCGGAGCCAGGATTTCCCATCGAAAGTGTTTGAAGAATTTGGGAAAATTGTTGCAGCATCTATGCTTGTTGCCATTGGAGGGCCTCATTCTCCATTTCCTTAAAAGGATCGGATGTCTTAGTGTCGTTTGCCATTGGAGGTCGTTTGGAGCGAAAAGGTGGAAAATTTGGAAGCTCTGTTGTTTCCCACCCAAGCTTCTTATAGCCTGACCTCATCCTCGGGATCATACACTCTCAAGACAAACTATTCTAATACCACTAATCCAAAACTTAGAAGTTTTGGTTGATAAATATCACAATAACATAGAAATAACATAGTAACAATGAATTCTCTGAGAAGAGATGTAGTATTACTCAAAATCGCAATACAAATATATGTTTATCTCTAGAAAGAGATGTCTATCTTCAAATTTCGGGATACCTCTTCTTTTATACACAATTTGAAAGCATGGTGAGGATGTGGAAGGTCACCAATATTGAGGGAGATGAAGTGGTATGACTTCCAATATTTAAAACAATACATAATTCGAGGAATTACTATTTTTAGAAACTTACTATTTTTAGACAACACTATTAAAATTGAAATTTGAGGCACTTCCATTGGGTTTTCTGGGACAAAATTCATTGATCATAGCTCATGCCATTTCATGACATTCCCCTCATTCTTAGCTTTCCAACGGTTTAAACGGCAAGTCAATTGGAGCTACGGTGCAAAAGTTATGGCTCCCGAAAGTTCCGTCATCAATTGGGGTGGAATTGTTACCTGAATTGTCGCCTAAATTAATGCTTGGATCATTCCTCACTCCTTGAAAAGAAATGGTCCCCATTGCATCAATGATCCCCATCAGGTGTGGTAGTTGTTTCTTGATTTGATTCTCTGTGAGCCACTCACCTTGATGGCTAAGCTGGCCCCTTTTGACCACTCGATAAAGCGGAATAGAACGTCCTCTGGTTGTCTTCATCCAGGTATCCACAATCTGATCCTCTTCCACTGGAGCAAAACTCTGTGGATCAAGTTCATCAATGTCAAGTTGTTCTACTACAACTGAAGTGTCCAAGAGAGGTGGATGATATGGCTTGAGGAGCTCCACATTGAATATTGGGTGTAGACCAAGGTAGGCTGGGAGGTTCAACTCAAAAGCATTTTCTCCAACTCTTTTGGTGATGGTGTATGGACCATATCGCAGAGGCCAAATCTTTTTGTGTGGGCCTACAAGTCATTCTTTTTGGAGCCACAACCAGACCTTGTCACCCACAACAAAATGGTGTGTAATCCTGTGTTTATCATGGCATTGCTTGTACTTTTGATTCATCTTCTCCAAGATGTCATGAACTTGTTGCTGGAGGTGTTGCATTTGTTCAATAAACTTTGTAGCTTTTGCTGCCTCAGCTCTTCCATGAGGTGTGTATTCCATGGTGGAAAATGGAACTGCTATATCAATTGGTGCCATGGGTTGGAACCCAAAACATACTTGGAATGGACTGTGCTTGGTCAAGCTGTGGAGTGCCTGATTGTATCCATGTTGTATGAAAAGAAGTCCCTCATCCCATGTCGGTGGATGTTTGGAGTGGTACATCTGAATCATGTGAACAATCAAGTGGTTTACAACCTCTATTTGACCATCAGTCTGTGGATGGAAGGCTGTGGACTTCATCAGCTTAGTATCCATCATCTTCCATAGAGTGGACTAGAAGATGCTCAAGAACCTCCTATCTCGATCTGAGACAATGGACTTGGGAAGACCAAAATGGAGCCATACATGAATAAAATATAGTTGAGCAGTTTCCTCAATAGATATATATTTTTTATAGGCAATCATGAAAGCCATTTTTGAAAAATGATCAACTACCACAAAAATACAGTCCTTACCATGTTTTAAAGTGGGCAAACCTGATAGAAAATCCATTGAGACGGATTCCCAAGGACTGGTTGGTTCTGGCAATGGCATGTACAATAGTTGCTTCTTATTTGTCCACTTGGCTATCGCACATGGGGTGTAAGATTTGAGATATCTTTCCACATCCTTTTGTATATGGGGCCAGTAGAAGTGTTTTTGAAGAACTGCCAATGTTTTCTCAATACCAAATTGTCTAGCTATCCTACTGAAGTGTGCTTCCCATATCATCTTTTGTTGCTCTACAACTGGAACACAGATGTGTCCCATATGACAGAGGACATTATCTTGCAAATAGAAATTAGAAACATGTGTACCTTTTTGAAGTGCTTGGTATGTAGCTGCAAAGGTAGGATCTACTTCATACAGGGTACCCCAAGTGGCAGTCTCATGTCCACATAGGTCCAAAACTATTGTGAGTGCAGTAATTGGTGGGTGGCTCAGACAATCTATAGCTGTATTTGAGCTCCCCTTTTTGTGTTTGATTATCAGATGGATTTGCTAAAGATATGTGGCCCACATCTGATGCCTCTCATTTCAGAGCTTGTTTTGTGTCTGGATGAATTCCAATGGTCTGTGGTCAGTGTGGATGACTGTTTCCTTTCCCAAGATGTAGTGTTTCCATTGTTTGAAGGCTTGCACAATGGCATAGAGCTCCTTATCATATGTTGGATATTTCCTGACTGTATCAGTGAAAGTTTCACTATGATATGCAATAGGATGGCCATGTTGCATGATGACAGCTCCCATGGCATATTCAGATGCATCTGTCATCAACTCAAAAGGTTGATGCAAATCTGGCAAAGCAAGAACATGGGCTGAGTAGAGTCTGTTCTTAAAATTCTTGAATGCCCTTTGTTGTATTTCACCCCACTAAAATGTAGCTTTTGCTCCTCCTTTAGTCACTTGGTTTATTGACCAAGCAACATGTGAAAATCCAAGAACAAACCTGCGGTAGAAATTTGCAAGACCCAAAAAGTTACGAAGCTCTATGAGGGTCCTTGGTGTGGGCCATTCTTGAATAACCTGAATCTTTTCTGGATCAACATGGACCCGTTCTGCATTCACAACATACTCGAGGTACTGAATTGTTGTCATCCCGGATGTGCATTTGTCAAGATTTGCATAAAACTTGTGCTCCCAAAGAGTTTAAAGCACCTTATGAACATGTTGCAAATGTTCTTCCCACATTCTGCTATAGATGAGTATGTCATCTAATTAGACAACCTCAAATGAGTTGGTGAAGGGTCATAGGATGTCATCCATCATCCTCATGAAGGTTACAGGTGCATTAGTTAAGCCAAAGGGCATAACCAACCATTCAAAGAGCCCCTCCTTAGATTTGAATGCAGTCTTCCAGACATCAGTGGGATCGATGGGAATTTGGTGATAACCAGATTTGAGATCAATTTTGGTGAAGAACTTCACACCACGGATCTGGTCCATTAGGTCATCAATCCTAGGGAGAGGATAGCGATTCTTCACAGAGATTTTATTCAGGGCTCAATAGTCAATACAAAGCCTCCATGTTCCATCTTTCTTCAGTGCCAAGACAATTGGGCTACCACAAGGTGAAGAGCTTGGCCTTATGTGACCCTTTTGGATCAATTCTTGAATCTGTCTTTTTATCTCATCATTCTCCAAAATTGATCTGTGATACACAGGACTGTTAGGCAAAGGTGATCCTGGGATCAAATCGATAGAATGTTTTACCTGGCAATGTAGTGGAACTCCTGTGGGTGACTTGAATAATTAATCATATTCTCCTATGATGCATCCTATCTACTTTTATTGTTGTGTTGATTGCATAGTTAGGACTACAACATCGGCCTTCGTGGATTTCTGTGGCTTGACCACCATGAGGACAAATTGCTTTGTTTTCTCCACCAATCTCTTACATTGCTTCGCACTAATCAAGGAGACATATGTGGGAGGTGGTACCTATGGTACCCTATAGTGCCATTTTCCAAGGGTGAGGGTAATCCTTTGGGTTTGTGATTCGTAGATGCCATGTTGCTCATACATGAATGGCTGACCAAGGAGTACATCACAAACATCTAGATTGACTACATCACACAAGACTTCATCTTGGAATGGTTTTATGGCATATGAAAGAAGACACTGATGGGTGACACAGAGGTCTCTCCCTGGGCTTAGCCATCCAATACTATAGGGCTTTGGATGAGGCTTCATAGATACATTTAGACTTTTCACAACTTTAGCAGAGATTAAATTCTTTTGACTCTCACTATCAAGAATGAAATGTAAAGGCGTACCTTTTACCCATAGTTTGGAGTGGAACAATCTTTCCTTGTCATCTGGTCTTTCTCCATGATTCTGTGATGAAGTGACAATGGTGTCAGGCTCAGCATCTACAATTTCTTCTTCCTCCTCTTCGACTGTGGGTTGTGTATGAGGCAGAGTAGTGGACGTCGAGTATTGTGACTCAAAAAGCAATGACTTGATGGCTCGACATTCTTCTTTGGAGTGAGTCCCAGTTTTGTGGTAATCACACCATTTTCCAGCCTTCCCTTTCTGGGATTTCTTATCCTAAAACTCCTTTTTCTTCTAATTTGGGCCTCATGTTTGACCTTCCTTATCATTTTTCCATTTTGAGGGTTGACTCTTCGTATTCTTTCAGCCATTCTTCTGTTCAATCTTCACTACAAATTTGTATGCCTCACCTAGGGTTTCCAAATTGAAGAGTTCCATTTCCCCCCGTATGTACCATTGTAGTCCACCACGATATTTGAGAGTCTTATGTTTCTCACTTTCTTGAATGCCCAACCTTGCAGATAAAGAATGAAAAGTGTCTGTGTAATCTTGAACAGATTGGTCCTTACCTTGGCGAAGTTGTTGCCACTATATGTAGAGATCATCATATGCTCTAATGGGGTAGTACTCTTCTTTCACTACTTCTACAAAATCATCCCAGGTAGGTTCCACCTCAAGGCCAATGTCATCTATGCTAAACCTCTTTTTACACACTTCCCATCAGTTTTTCACAGGTAGTGTTGATTTCAAAAGAGCAAAATTTATATTTTCTCCATTGGTGAACTTATTTACAGAGAATTAGGAAGATAGTTGATCTAACCAATTTTCTACTACATCAGCATTGATTTTACCTTCAAATGTAGGAATATCAAAATTTACCTGGACCTTGAAGGGTGTTGGGGCACTGAAAGGTCATTCCCTGGATGAGGAGCCAGGAAGTGGAGCCGCGGAGCCAGGATTTCCCATCAAAAGTGTTTGAAGAATTTGGGCAAATTGTTGCAACATCTGTGGTTATTGCCATTAAAGGGCCTTAAAAGGATTAGATGTTTTGGTGTCGTCCACCATTTGAGGTCGTTTGGAGCGAACAGGTGGAAAATTTGGAAGCTCTGTTGTTTCCCACCCAAGCTTCTTATAGCCTGACCTCATCCTCGGGATCATACACTCTCAAGACAAACCGCTCTGATACAACTGATCCAAAACTTAGAAGTTTTGGTTCATAAATATCACAATAACATAGAAATAACACAGTAACAATGAATTTCTGAGAAGAGATGTAGTATTACTCAAAATCGTAATACAAATATATGCTTATCTCTGGAAAGAGATGTCTGTCCTCACATTTTAGGTTACCTCTTCTTTTATACACAATTTGAAAGCATAGGGAGGATGTGGGAGGTCACCAATCTCAAGGGAGATGAAGTGGTATGACTTCCAATATTTAAAACAATACATAATTCGAGGAATTACTATTTTTAGAAACTATTTTTAGATAGCACTATTAAAATTGAAATTTGAGGCACTTCCATTGGGTTTTTAGGGGTCAAACTTCATTGAGCAAAGCTCATGCCATTTCACGAGGTTCCCCTCATTCTTAGCTTTCCAACGGTTCAAAGGACGAGTCAATTGGAGCTACGGTGAAAAATTTATGGCTCCTAAAAGTTTTGTCATCAATTGGGGTGGAACTGTTACCCAAATTGTCACCTAAATTGATGCTTGGATCATTCCTCCCTCCTTGAAAAGCAATGGTCCCCATTGTGTCAATGCTCCCCATCAGGTGTGGTAGTTGTTTCTTGATTTGATTCTCTGTGAGCCACTCACCTTGATGGCTAAGCTGGCCCCTTTTGACCACTCGATAAAGCGAAATAGAACGTCCTTTGGTTGTCTTCATCTAGGTATCCACAATCTGATCCTCTTCCACTGGAGCAAAACATTGTGGATCAAGTTCATCAATGTCGAGTTGTTCTGCTACAACTGAAGTGTCCAAGAGAGGTGGATGATATGGCTTGAGGAGCTCCACATTGAATATTGGGTGCAGACCAAGGTAGGCTCGGAGGTTCAACTCAAAAACATTTTCTCCAACTCTTTTGGTGATGGTGTATGGACCATATCGCAGAGGCCAATTCTTTCTGTGTGGGCCTACAAGTCATTCATTTTGGAGCCATAACAAGACCTTGTCACCCACAATAAAATGGTGTACAATCCTACGTTTATCATGGCGTTGCTTGTACTTTTGATTCATCTTCTCCAAGATGTCATGAACTTATTGTTGGAGGTGTTGCATTTGTTCAATAAACTTTGTAGCTTTTGCTGCCTCAGCTCTTCCATGAGGTGTGTATTCCATGGTGGAAAATGGAACTGCTATATCAATTGGTGCCATGGGTTGGAACCCAAAACATACTTGGAATGGACTATGCTTGGTAGAGCTGTGCAATGCCCTATTATATCCATGTTTTATGAAAAGAAGTCCCTCATCCCATGTGTGTGGATGTTTGGAGTGGTACATCCAAATCATGTGAACAATCAAGTCATTTACCACCTCTGTTTGACCATAGTCTATGGATGGAAGGCTGTGGACTTCATCAGCTTAGTATCCATCATCTTCCATAGAGTGGACCAGAAGATGCTCAAGAACCTGCTATCTCGATCTGAGACAATGGACTTGGGAAGACCAAAATGGAGCCATACATGACTAAAATATAGTTGAGTAGTTTCCTTAGCAGATATATTTTTTTACAGGCAATCATGATAGCCATTTTTGAAAAATGATCAACTACCAAAAAAATACAGTCCTTACCATGTTTTGAAGTGGGCAAACCTAATAGAAAATCCATTTAGATGGATTCCCAAGGCCTGGTTGGTTCTGGCAATGGTGTGCACAATCCTTGCTTCTTATTTGTTAGCTTGGCTATTACACATGGGGTGCAAGATTTGAGATATCTTTCCACATCCTTTTGCATATGGGGCCAGTAGAAGTGTTTTTGAAGAACTGCCAATGTTTTCTCAGTACCAAAGTGTCCAACTATCCTACTGAAGTGTGTTTCCCATATCATCTTTTGTTGCTCTACAATTGGAACACAGATGTGTCCCATATGACAGAGGACATTATCTTGCAAATAGAAATCAGAAACATGTGTACCTTTTTGAAGTGCTTGGTATGTAGCTGCAAAGGTAGGATTTGCTTCATACAGGGTACCCCAAGTGGCAGTCTCATGTCCGCATAGGTCCAAAACTATTGTGAGTGCAGTAATTGGTGGGTGGCTCAGACAATCTGTAGCTGTATTTGAGCTACCCTTTTTGTGTTTGATTATCAAATGGAATTGCTGAAGATATGTGACCCACTTCTGATGCCTCTCATTTCGGAGCTTGCTTTGTGTTTGGATGAAATCCAATGGTCTGTGGTCAGTGTGGATGACCGTTTCCTTTCCCAAGATGTAGTGTTTCCATTGTTTGCAGGCTTGCACAATGGCATAGAGCTCCTTATCATATGTTGGATATTTCCTGACTATATCAGTGAAAGTTTCACTATGATATGCAATAAGATGGCCATGTTGCATGATGACAGCTCCCATGGCATATTTAGATGCATCTATCATCAACTCAAAAAGTTGATGGAAATCTAGCAAGGCAAGAACAGGGGCTGAGCAGAGTCTATTCTTCAAATTCTCGAATGCCCTTTTCTATATTTCACCCCACTAAAATGTAGCTTTTGCTCCTCCTTTAGTCACTTGGGTTAGTGACCAAGCAACATGTGAAAATCCAAGAACAAACCTGCGGTAGAAATTTGCAAGACCCAAAAAGCTACGAAGCTCTGTGAGGGTCCTTGGTGTGGGCCATTCTCAAATAACCCAAATCTTTTCTGGATCAACATGGACCCCTTTTGCATTCACAACATACCCAAGGTACTGAATTATTGTCATCCCAAATGTGCATTTGTCAAGATTTGCATACAACTTGTGCTCCCAAAGAGTTTGAAGCACCTTACGAACATGTTGCAAATGTTCTTCCCTCATTCTACTATAGATGAGTATGTCATCTAAGTAGACAACCACAAATGAGTTGGTGAAGGGTTGTAGGATGCCATCCATCATCCTCATGAAGGTTGCAGGTGCATTAGTTAAGCCAAAAGGCATAACCAACCATTCAAAGAGCCCCTCCTTAGATTTGAATGCAGTCTTCTAGACATCAATGGGATCGATAGGAATTTGGTGATAATCAGATTTGAGATCAATTTTGGTGAAGAACTTCGCACCACGGAGCTAGTGCAGCAGGTCATCAATCTTGGGGAGGGGATAGCGATTCTTCACAGAGATTTTATTTAGGGCTCGATAGTCAATACAAAGCCTCCATGTTCCATCTTTCTTCAGTGCCAAGACAATTGGGCTACCACAAGGTGAAGAGCTTGGCCTGATGTGACCCTTTTGGATCAATTCTTGAATCTATCTTTTTATCTCATCATTCTCCAAAACTAATCTGCAATACATAGGACTGTTAGGCAAGGGTTATCCTGGGATCAAATCGATAGAATGTTTTACCTGGCAATGTAGTGGAAATCTTGTGGGTGACTTGAATAAGTCATCATATTCTCCTGTGATGCGTCCTATCTACTTCTGTTGTTGTGTTGATTGAGTAGTCAGGACTGCAACATTAGCCTTCATGGATTTTTGTGGCTTGACCACCATGAGGACAAATTGCTTTGTTTTCTCCACCAATCTCTTACATTGCTTCGCACTGATCAGGGAGACAAATGTGGGAGGTGGTACCTCTGGTACCCTATAGCACCATTTTCCAAGGGTAAGGGTAATCCTTTGGGTTCGTGATTCATAGATGCCATGTTGTTCATACATGAATGGCTGACTAAGGAGTACATCACAAACATTCTAGATTGACTACATCACACAAGACTTCATCTTGGAATGGTTTTATTGCATATGAAAGAAGACACTGATGGGTGACATGGAGGTCTCTCCCTGGGCTTAGCCATCCAATACTATAGGGCTTTGGATGAGGCTTCACAGATAGATTTAGACTTTTCACAACTTTAGCAGAGATTAAATTCTTTTGACTCCCACTATCAAGAATGAAATGTAAAGGCATACCTTTTACCCATAGTTTGGAGTGGAACAATCTTTCCTTGTCATCTGGTCTTTCTCCATGATTCTATGATGAAGCGATAATGGTGTCAGGCTCAGCATCTATAATTTCTTCTTCATCCTCTTCGACTGTGGGTTGTGTATGAGGTAGAGTAGTGGACGTCGAGTATTGTGACTCAGAAAGCAATGACTTGATGGCTCGACATTCTTCTTTAGAGTGAGTCCTAGTTTTGTGGTAATCACACCATTTTCTAGCCTTCCCTTTCTAGGATTTCTTATCCTAAAACTCATTTTACTTCCAATTTGGGCCTCATGTTTGACCTTCCTTATCATTTTTCCATTTTGAGGTTTGACTCTTCATATTATTTCTGCCATTCTTCTGTTCAATCTTCACTGCAAATGTGTATGCCTCACCGAGGGTTTCCAAATTGAAGAGTTCCATTTCCCCCAGTATGTACCATTATAGTCCACCATGTTATTTGAGAGTCTTATTTTTCTCACTTTCTTGAATGTCCAACCTTGCAGACAAAGAATGAAAAGTGTATGTGTAATCTTTAATAGATTGGTCCTTACCTTGGTGAAGTTGTTGCCACTGTATGTAGAGATCATCATATGCTCCGATGGGGTAGTACTCTTCTTTCACTGCTTCTACAAAATCATCCTAGGTAGGTTCCACCTCAAGGCCAATGTCATATGTGCTGAACCTCTTTTTACACACTTCCCACCAATTTTTCACAGGCAATGTTGATTTCAAAAGAGCAAAAGTAATCTTTTCTCCATTGATGAACTTATTTACAGAGAAGTAGGAATATAGTTGATCTAACCAATTTTCTACTGCATTAGCATTGATTTTACCTTCAAATGTAGGAATATCAAAATTTACCTAGACCTTGAAGGGTGTTGGGGCACTGAAAGGTCATTCCCTGGATGAGGAGCCAGGAAGTGGAGCCGCAGAGCCAAGATTTCCCATCGGAAGTGTTTGAAGAATTTGGGCAAATTATTGGAGCATCTATGGTTGTTGTCATCGGAGGGCCTCATTCACCATTTCCTTAAAAGGATTGGATGTCTCAGTGTCATCTGCCATTTGAGGTCGTCTGGAGCGAACAGGTGGAAAATTTGGAAGCTCTATTGTTTCCCACCCAAGCTTCTTATAGCCTGACCTCGTCCTCAAGATCATACACTCTCAAGACAAACTGCTCTGATACTACTGATCCAAAACTCATAAGTTTTGGTTGATAAATAAAACAAT
Source organism: Torreya grandis (assembly GCA_037957365.1). NCBI lineage: Eukaryota > Viridiplantae > Streptophyta > Pinopsida > Cupressales > Taxaceae > Torreya > Torreya grandis. The sequence goes on along the minus strand of JARHVA010001749.1, from coordinate 2,672,993 downwards.
AACATAGAAATAACACAGTAACAATGATTTCTTTGAGAAGAGATGTAGTATTACTCAAAATCGTAATACAAATATATGCTTTTCTCTAGAAAGAGATGTCTGTCTTCACATTTTGGGTTACCTCTTCTTTTATACACAATTTTTAAGCATGGGGAGGATGTGGAAGGTCAAAAATATCGAGGGAGATGAAGTGGTATGACTTCCAATATTTAAAACAATACATAATTTGTGGAATTACTATTTTTATAAACTTACTATTTTTAGACAGCACTATTAAAATTGAAATTTGAGGCACTTCCATTGGGTTTTCAGGGGTCAAACTTCATTGAGAAAAGCTCATGCCATTTCACGACATTCCCCTCATTCTTAGCTTTCCAACGGTTCAAATGGCGAGTCAATTGGAGCTACGGTGCAAAAGTTATGGCTCCCGGAAGTTGCGTCATCAATTGGGGTGGAACTGTTACCCGAATTGTCGCCTAAATTGATGCCTGGATCAGACACTATATTCTTAAGAATAAAGTGAATGCAATATTTTTGGATCCTTACACTAAACTTATGTTAAGTCAATGTGAATTGGGAGAGAGAAGAGGTAAATGGATGTCTATACTTTAATATTAGGGTCTTGAGATGAACACTACCAAATTGGTAAGATGATAAAGATTACTTCAATTAATTGCTAATACTAATCATAAGCTAAGTGTCATGTAAGTCAAGAAAAAAAAATTTTAACCAAATGATTGGTATGGTTTAATTATTCATTTTCTAATTAATAGTTCTTATCCTTTAGGATTGAGTAGAGAGAAAAGAAGTGACTTGAGGCTCAAGGTAACACATTTTTTATTCAAAGATGGAATACTCTTTAGGAAGAATTATGAAGGTATATACCTGAGGTTTGTTTCAAAATAAGAATTAGATGAGATTTTGAGTATTTTTCATGAAAATATTGGAAGTGGACACCCCTCTAGAAAGACAACTCATAAAATATTGAGGCTAGGGTACTACTAGGCTAAAAACTTTAAGGATTCTCATAAACATGTTAGAGAGTGTCGTCAATGTTAGATTTTTAACACTAAAGAACCAAAATAAGTTATGACATTGAATTCAATAATGATTTATAATCCTTTTTCTCAATGAGGATTAGAATTTGTAGGTGTGATCAACCCCAATTCTTTAGATGGAAATAAATATGTGCTCACTAAAACTGATTACTATACAAGACGTATAGAAGAAGTGGAAACTAAGCAATGTAGAACTGAAGATGTGATTAAGTTCTTGGAAGAGAACATTTGTACTAGATTCTAAACATGAGTTACATTAGTCTATGGTAATGGATTAGCCTTTATGTCTATTGAGATGACTGAGTGGGCCTATGATAACAACATAATTCTAAATTTTTTATCAAATAATTACCCTTAAGGTAATGAGTGTCAGAATCAACTAACAGAAATTTGATGAAGGCCATTAAAAAGTCTATAGCTGACAAACCAAGAATATGACATAAATTACTCAAATATGCTTTATGGGCAGATAGAAATAGGGTGAAGCAAGCACTAAAAACACCACCATTCCTTTTATTATATGTTCAAGAGATAATATTCCCAATTACTCTCAAGTTACCAACCTACAAGTTCATACAAGAATACATGGAAGAATATCAAGAGTATGCAAATTCAAGGTTGTTTGACATCATACAAATGGAAGATACAAGGGAAGAATAATTTTCCAACTTCAGTAAACATCAAACCACAGTCAAGAGATTATTTGAAAAGTGTTCAAGGATTAAGGTATTTGTGTAGGGAGACCTAGTTATCCTTTGGGACAAAGCATCTGAACCAAAATGAAAACATGGAAAATTCACACCTTTATGGATTGGGCCATATCAGATTGCTGAGACATTGGGGATAACACCTTCAAGCTCAAATAATTTCAAGGAATAGATTTCATCTTGACAAAAAATGGGAAATACCTCAATCACCACTTCTCTACTATCCCACCAAAAGTCTTCATGGAGTAATTTTTAAGACTAGTTAGAGTTAGTGTAGGTAGGGATTTATATTAGTTTCTTTTTGTTCCTTATCTGTATATAGTGCTTGTAAATATTTTTTTGTCTTCTTGTTTTCTATTTTATTTGTTGTGTGTTTATTTTTTTTGATGTGTTTTGTGCCTTTAATAAGTATTTTAGGATTGTCCTTAACTCTATATTCATCTGTAATTTCTCAAAAGAACTTCTCAAATCAAGATTGCAGGTATGACTCTCAAACAATGGTTGACCATGGAATTTTGAAATGTGAGTTTGATGTTATAGTTTTGAGAAATTGGAAAAGATTAATGAGTAGGTTAATTTTTCCTTAAAATATTAAATCTTGTTCTAATCTAAATTTGATTCTAATAAGGATTAATATGTTGAGTGAAAGTTTGAATTATTAGAACAAGGTCATGTTTGTACCTAAAGAACATTATTACCTAGGATGGAGTTTATAACTAAGGATGATTGTTTGAAGATAAAAAATTTGACCAGATCCCAAAACCTTGGCTAAATTATGGTCCTCAACCTTTTTTTGAAAGATAAATATATTTGAAAAATACATAAATAAGAGATTTATTAAAAATTGAAAAGCTTTTTGAGTAAGGGTGATTCTAGTAATCTCCACCAGGGCTATGAATTCCTAGAGGGCAGTAGAACAAGGCCTAGAGTGGAGCAAAATGTATCTCTATTAGGGATATGGATGATTAGATGGAAGAGAGAAATGCTTAATCCTTACTTTCATAAAGTATGATTCTTAATGAACATCTAAATATGCTACAAGTCAATATTAATGATTAAGGTCATGAAATCTAGAAGTTGTTCTCTAAATTCCATGGAAATTAGTAAGTGGAATCAAAGCACACACACAAAATGATTGAGTTTTGATGTTTGATCCTAATTTAGCATGTGTAATACTTGTTTTAATCATGAATTGATCTTAACAATGTGATACACCATTAACCTTTAGCATGTCTAGGGATATGTGTGGCCAAATTGTGGCATACATACCTCTTTTATATTATTGTTACATTTATCGATGTTATTAGTTAGGTTAGCCTATGGAATAACCATGGATAAGTAGACTATTTATAGGAGGTAGTGGTTAGTATCTGATCATCATATTAAGTATTCTACTTTTATTGCATTGTTTTTTAGGTTTCCCCGTTGAAGTGACTCTACTATATTATCTAGTATTTTAATCTATTGTTAATTATTGCTATGTGATCTCTTATCTTTGATTATTTTGTGTGATATTTAGTGTGAACACCTAAGTAATTTCATTATAATTGGTATCAGATATTTGATTTGGGAAAAGTTTTTTGTGGCATTTTATTTTTAGATCTAGTGAGGCATGACTTCTAAGAGCAATCGAAATGAAAAAACATAACTTGTAATTTAAGAAGAGATAATTTTTTCTATCAACATAGTATTTTCAAAAAAAAATATTGAAAAAAAAATATTTAAAAAAAAAATTGGAAATATTTTTCCCTTGGCACATTTTTAGTCATTGGATTCTTCTTAGTGAGATGATTGTAATGGTATATTATGTCAGTAAAATTTTTTGGTACCAAAATTCTTTACCCTATTGTACAAAAGTAGTCATTAGACTCATCTTGACAAGGCAATCACAATGGTACCATATCTTGGTACACTTTTTTTGGGGAAAAAACCCTCTTAGGGTTTGTACATGGCATCTCTTACTACTTAATGAAAAAATGGGGGTCAAGAAACTCCTAAGACTCCTACTACTCCATTGATTTCTCAACTCTAGATTAAGATAAAGAGATTGGTGTTTTAGGATGATTTTGTTGTAATTAAAATTGATGTTTCAAGGATGTGAAAAGAGATTAAAGGGGTACATACTCAATTGCATCATATCACCATGTAATTATTCTACATTTCATCTCATTTATAGCCAAACAACCCTCTATTTCATCATTCAGGTTCTCCTCCTCTCAACACTAATTACTCCAATCCTAGTGTGAAACTAATTTTGCCAAAAGTGGACATGTGTAAGTTTTATGGTAAGGATCCTCTCACTTGGATTACTCAAATTGAAAGTTTATTTGATCTACACCAAACTCCTAGTTCTTAAAAGGTGATAATAACATCTATGTATCTAGAACTTGGGCAATTTATTTGGTATCATTGGTTGTATGCTCAAAATATAAAGAATACTACTCCTATTACATGGTTTTTTTTCATTATTGAGTTATTAACTCATTATCATAATAATTTCTCTAAGAACTACTTCATCTAGTTATCTAAACTACATTAAACAAAAACTGTGAAGGATTATATTCATCAATTTTATAATCTATCCTTATGGGTGAAAGACATCACTGAAGAAAATTTGATTGAAATTTATCTGGGTAGACTCAAAGATATCCTCCAATTCAAGGTTTGGATGTTTAACCTATCATCTGTATTAGAAGTTATCCCAAGGGCATGCATGGCAAAAGAAAAAGATATAATCAATTAGAAAACTTTCACTATTGGTCATGATCACACCTTTCTAGCACCATCATTTCCTCAACCCACCAGATTGACACCTCAGTAAATGAAGGAGAAGTGAGCCAAAGGGTTGTGTCATAGTTATGACATCAAATGGAGCAAAGGACATCATTGTGTTGAAAATAATTTATTTTACATTGAAGGTGCCAATGAAGATGAAGATGATGAGGAGGTAATTGGTGAGGATGTAAGACTTGAGGAGGAATCTAAAAACTCTCAGCCTATTATTTCCTATCATTCCCTTTTAGGAATTACTATTCCTCAAACTATTAAGGTGGTGGGTTTCCTTAAGAAATAGAAGGTCACTATATTAATTGATTCCAAGAGCACACACAACTTCATAAATAATAAGTTGGTTATTAATTTGAACTCTTTCATTTATCCCATTATAAAATTTTAGGTCATGATTGAAGATGGTGGTACTATCATCTTTTCAAGAAAATTCCATAGTATTAAGCTAGCCATGGGAGACTACCTATTGGATTCTCTTAAGTTTACTATTTTCATGGGTGAAGCTGACATTATTTTGGGAGTACAATGGCTCACCACTTTGGGTACTATTAAGATGATTTTTTAAGAATTATTCATGTACTTTCATTATAAAGGAAGGAAATTTGAGCTAAGGGGTTAAAGGATAAATCTACAAAACTTATTAGCTCCCATCAAATGACCTAGATTGTTTGAAAAGATGTTGAAGAATTTTTATCTCACTTATTTTCCATTGAAGTATAGCCAACTCAACCATCTACACCTCTTGATTTGCAACAAGTGATTGATACCCATTCTATTATTTTTGGTGACATGTCAAAAAAACTTCCACCCAACTACATGCATGATCATGCCATAAAAATTATTCCTAATAACACAGCACCCAACATCAGACCATATAGGTATCCTTATGCCTAGAAAAGTGAATTTGAAAATATCATACAAGAGATGTTGGATTTAAGAATCATTCACCACAACTAAAGTGAATATTCATCATTAGTGGTCATGGTGAGAAAGAAATATGACACTTGGAGGATGTACCCCAACTATAGAGATCTCAATAAGTACACTATCACAGATAAGTTTACTAAACCTATCATTGATGATTTTATAGATGAATCAAATGGTGTTCTTTATTTTACCAAGTTAGATCTTCATTTTGGGTATCATCAAATTTAGATCCATGATGAAGACATACCCAAAACAACTTTTAGAACTCATGAGGGCCATTATTAGTTTATGGTTATGCCTTTTGGTTTAACAAATGCACCATCCACCTTTTAGAGTTTGATGACTACTATTTTTGGGCCATTTTTGAGGAAACTTATTTTAATGTTTTTGATGATATCCTCATTTACAATAAAAAATAGGAAGGCTATTTACAACATGTGAAATAGGTAATCTCAATTATAGAACAACATAAACTATATGAAAAACCTACCAAATGTAATTTTGGAGCTCTTGAGGTTGAGTATTTAGGTCATATGGTTTCCCATAAAGGAGTGAAAGTGGATCCTAAAGAAATCCAAGCAATGGTGGACTGGCTAGTTCCTAAGACACTTAAGCAACTAAGGGGATTTATAGGGCTAATTGGTTACTATCGTAGGTTTGTCAAAAATTATGGTAGCATTGCAACCCCACTCACCTCTTTGATAAATAAAGACTCCTAGTAGATTAATAAAATTACCAAGGCATTTGAACAATTGAAATTGGCTATGTTCACTACTCTAGTATTGACCACTCCTAATTTTTTTAAGACTTTTGTGGTTGAATGTCATGCATCTAAATATGGTATGGGTATTGTGCTCATGCAAGAAAGAAGACCACTTGAATTTGAAAGTCACCAAAGAAAGGGTAAAAATTGGCTCAAGCCCATCTATGAGAAGGAAATGATGGCCATTCTGCAAATAGTCAAACATGGAGACTTTATTTTATGGGTCATCACTTTCAGGTAAAGACTATTCATGATAGTCTCAAATATTTTTTGTAATAATGGTTGTCATTATAAGAATAACATAAATGGGTAATTAGGATGTTAGGCTATGATTTTAACATAATCTAAAATAAAGGCAAGGACAATGTGTTGGCATATGCACTATCCAAGAGGGATGAATCAATTGAGGCATTTCTATATGCCATGACCATTTGGTATGCATATTGGCTAGAGGAAGCAAGATCAGAATGGGAAAATGATAGTTTACCCATGATTTGATTCAAAATATTCAACAAGGTTTGGGTTGATTTGAGAAATTCACATGGAAGGATAATGCATTATGGTATAAATATAGATTATACCTATGTAATAATTCTCTTCTCAAACAAAAAAAATACTTTAGGAACTTCATGCAACTCCACTTTGGGGTCATTCAGGATTTTTGAAAACCTATCATAGAATAAAATGAGATTTTTTTTGGAAAGTAATTAAGGGGAATGTCTAGAAATATGTGGCTCAATGTATGATATATTAATAAAATAAAGGTAAAACCATCAAAACCTAGGTCTTTTACAGCCTTTCTCCATCCTTAGCCAACATTGGGAGGAGGTGTATATGGATTTCATTATAGGGTTATCAATATTTGATGGTCAAAATGTTATCATAGTTGTTGTGGATCATCTTAGTAAGTATGCTCATTTTTGTTCTATATCACAACCATTTATTATTAGTATAGTAGCTTCAACTTTTCTCAATACCATTCAAAACTTTCATGGTACTCCTAAGATCATTGTCAGTGATAGAGATCCCATTTTCACTAATAATTTTTGGAATAAATTATTTTCTTATTTGGGCACCAAGTTAGATCATAGCTCATCTTATCATCCTCAATCAAATGGATAAATTGATGTAGTCAACAAATGTCTATAAGGATATCTCTGCTATTTTGTTTTTGATAAACAAGATAAATGGGTTCATTGGTTTTCACTTGCTTAATGGTGGTATAATACTTATGTTCATAGTTCCTCCATGTCTCCATTTGTGGCCTTGTATAGATACCACCATCCATCCATCACTTAAACATTAAAGGTCCATCCTAAGGTTTGAGAAGTTGAGGAACATATTCACCATCAACAGGTGGTCTTTGCATGTTTATATGAAATTTTAGCCATGGCCCAAAATTACATGAAGTAATAGGTAGATCAACATGGGAATGAGAGGATATAGGTCGAGAAGATATCACTGAAGAAGACAGGAACAGTCCTAAATAAAATTCTGAGGAATGGAGGGGGAAAAACTGAATGATGAAACACATACACCAATGAACTGGGTTAATTGCAAAGCAGAGGCATCTTCTCAATTTGATTCTTGGATGTGCAGGGAGGTTATGAACCTCAAAAGGAAAGTGGAAACAATGGAAGATACCCTGAAAGAGGTATGGAACAAAATCAACAATATGGATAATCAGATAGGAAAGATCCCAGCCAAGCTCAAAGCCTATGAGAACAACCTCCGGGAACTAATTAAGGACAATAGAATGAAAACGGAGGAAGCTACATCCAATATTTGTGCTGCTGCTATCAATATTGGTAAAAGAGCCAGTGAGGAGACTAAAGCTTTGGAGGGACCCAACAAAAGAACGAGACAAAGTACTAGAAAGAAGGTAACACAAAAAGGAGCAATGCTCATGGAAACCACTACCCAAGATACTGTTTTGAAAGAAAAAGAAACAATGAAAATGATATTGGAACTGGATGAATAATCTAGTTCCTCTTGCTGGTAAAGAACCTGGTCTAGTTCTTTGTTTTCTTGTTGTCTTCCTATGTCTAAGGTGTTGCCAGATCTCTATTTATTTGGGTTGTGACTGGTTGTCTTTTCGGTGGTTTCAGGTCCATTTAAAACCTGTTTTTGCTACTTCCTTGTAGTAGTTTTTAGACTTTGTCTGTGTTTTGGTTGCTCTATCTTTTTTCCTTGTATTACGGTTTCGGGGCCCCTTCAAAACCTACTTTTACGATAATCTAAAACATGGGAATGAGAGGCATTTTGACATTAGTGATTAGGTCTCTATTTGTTTGTATCCATATAAGAAGATGTCTTTGAATCAATATAAAAAGGATAACAAGCTATATTTAAATTTTTATGGGCCTTATCATATCTTGCATAAAATTGGTAGAGTGGCCTACAAGTTAGAGTTTCCTTCATCCATTGACATACATGCAATATTTCATGTATCATAATTGAAGAAAGACATTGGACATAAAATTGATACTAAAATTGAGTTACCAAAATTGGATGAGGAAGGGAGAATTATTATTAGTACTAAGGTGATCCTCCAAATGTACACTAAGTAGCTATGATCCAATTAAGGAATACCGAATCAAATGGAAGAATTTACCATGTGAATATGCCACCTAAGAGGATGAATCTTTTATGTAGCAACATCTAGGTTGATTCAACATTAAGGACAACTATGTTTTTAATGAGAGGGGAATGTTATGCCCTTAAAATTTGGTGTGTCTAGGGATATGTGTGGTCAACTTGTAAATTACATATATCTTTATATTCTTGTTTCATTTTTGTATGTTCTTCATTAGGTCAACCTATGGAATAACCATGACTAAGTAGATTATATATAGGAGGTAGTGTTTAGTATTTTATCATCATATTTAGTATTATACTCTTATTGCATTGTTGTGGAGGTTTACACCTAAAAATAGATCTAATATATTATCCAATATTTTGATCTATTGTCAGATATTATTATTTTATCTCTTATCTTTGCTTATTCTATGTAATATATAATTATTCTATGTGGACACCTAATTAATTTAATTGAATAATGGTACTTGATCAAGTAGAGTAAGTAACTGGGTTATTATTAAAAACCAAGAGTATCTAAATTCTAAAATTTTTTTATGTCTCTCGTAGAAGTTGTCATTTGTTGAGGTCAACATACGCTCATTTCTAAAAATGAGAACCCTTTTTTCAAATTCTACAAATTTGTGATATGAATTGAACATCGCACTTAATAATAGTTATTTATTTGAAGATCATCCACACCATTGAATTAATTGACATATTATCATAATCTTCATTTAATTTTATTTATGTTCCTAATATTTGATCCTTGTGTTTCCATGTTGCAAGTTTAATGGGATCCTATTTGAATGAACCATATTTAGAGTTTTATACTTTAGTGTTAATTTGAGCCATTTTATTAATTATTGGTCTTCAATAGAATAATTTAATATATGTTTAAATGTTTTTAAAAAACCTTAGTCTAACATGTTTTAGCCAAATTCCTTTTAAAATAAATTTAAATTTACATATGATCAGATTTATGCAAGAGCAATTTATTACATTCTAAACTTAGTTTTAAAATTTTATTCTAAATTTTCAATCATGATTATTAACATGAATAAAACCTTATTCTAAAAAATTATCCTAATTTATTTATATAACCTTATCCCTTAGTTTATTTTCATTGTCCATAAGAATGAATTAACATGAGGGCAACAGATGTCAAGATCTTAGGAGCCCAAACAGAAGATCAATGGTGAGTGGATGATGACCTAAGTCAAAATGTCTAAAGGTTATAAGATCAACATGAGAGTGACAAGTGTCACCATTTTTAATACAACTCAAAAATATAATGATGAGTGAAGAGTCAAATTATTAAAGAGCATATGCAAAAAGGAAACAAATAAATGGTTCACATTCAATCAGTTAATCAAGATTGATAGAGTGTGTTTAGTCCCATAGAAGGTCAACTTTATGAAGGGCCTATAATTTAATGAGGAGCTTACATGTGGCATAAGATCATTCAACCAAGTTTCCAAGGTACACAAAAACCCTGTAGAGCTACCAAGTGGTAAAATTATGAGAGCTTAAAAAGAAGATCAATGGCCCATGATGAAGATAAAGCTAGGAGGATCCATAAAGGATTAATGATGTGAATTTGATTTAGATTAAAGATTTCATACAAAGATGACATATGTCTAAAATTGATAAATGGTCACATTTTAAAAATTAATGAATAGTGTGACATGGTGATGCACAAAGGAAGAACACATTAAATTGGAGGTCTTATGGACCCAAACACATGGAAGGTATAAATATGAAATCCAAAATCAATCTAATTCATGAAGCTCATATTTTGAACTTTATCACCACCATTAAAGCTCTGTGTATACCTCTGAATAACACTAGAGTGCATAGATTTCTCTAATTGTCCTTGGTTTTATTGTAATTAAGCTAAGAGAGTTACATTATTCTCTAAATTAGATAATTCTATTAAAATTAAAGAAATGGAAAATCATAATCATATTTCAAAGTAAGATGTTGAACTATATTAACAATAGATGAAAAAGGTTGAGTGTTCAAGGGCACCAAGTTTGTAGTTGTTGCTTTAAACACAAGAGACAATAATTGGTCTAAATTATTTTAGATAATTGAGAACCATCTAACCATCACCAGGTAAGGAGATAATATTCTCTCAATAAGGAGACTATATGATGACATTCTAGCTATCCAAATGACTGGACTTCACTATACATTTGCAAAACTAGAGGTACTTCATTGCATTGATGTTCTTGGTCCCATTTTTAAGGAAGCTAAAATAGATAAGGACATGTTGATTACTAAACATACCAATAGGAAAGTGGATTAAATTTATTTTATTGAATTTGAGTATTATTATAAATTTTACAAACCCTAGATTGACCTATCCTCTATCAATTCTTGAGCTAAAGAGCAAAATTTGATGGACACCCTAGCTATGTGGTTAGAATTTGGTAACCAAGTATTTTTAGACCTTAATAAGAAAATCCATATTAGTCAATTTAGACATATAATTAGGATGATAATGATAATGTTTAGCAAGTTATGTGGATATACAATTGCAACATATGTAGATCCAATATGGGTACCCATAGTTTACTTCATTGTTGAAAAAGTGATAGTTCCCCCACTAGGTGAGATAATTAGCATCTCATAGAGTAGACAAATATATGAAATAAAGAATAATAATAAGACTCAATTTTATACAATGTCCTACCTCTTATATGCCCTTTGTAACCATACATATCCCAAACTAGAGAGAATGGTCTCCTAGTGGCATCTAGACCCTTTCTCAATACTATTCCAAGTTACACATATTTAAGTATAGAGACCACATTTAATTTATCTATGATTGAGTCTAACTTTCCCTGAGTGAATCTATGACTATCATTCTCATAGAGAGAGTAATCCCTCTAATTAAGAAATCTATTGAAGTAATGGGAGATATATGGTTGTACCTTGACTTTATAGTCATAAGGATTGAAGGGACACAAAATTCTCCTCTCAAGCTGTTAATCCATGTTCCTAAGAAGATAGTAGAACAAGAGGTGGCCTACTAATTTTTCCATGGTGTAGATGGAATTTAAAAGACCAAGAGAAAGGGACTTATTCACAACTTACCTATGAGAATTGGCAAGACTATATTCAGACAATAGGATCACATTGAGGCAACATCAAATCATAGATCATCTTTCAATCTACAATTAGATGAGCTTAGGAAATATGACCCTTATGAAAGGGTTAAGGAGCATTTGAAACTTAAAAGTATTCTAAATGTTCCCTATGAACATGATCCTAGTGATTTTGATCCTATATACACCAAGGCATCTACTTACTTTGAAGTCACTACAAGCTTGAAGGAACATAGCCTAAGGCCTAAGTCTAGACTATAGAGAAATCAGAAAATGGATGATAGATGGAAACTAGGCCCTAAGAAGTATCTTTTGATCAGTGGTGAATTTTCTAGAATTCCATCAGTCAGTACCCAAGTAGGGACACAAGTAGAGCATAGGCCCGAGGAGAAATGGCCAAATGAAATAGCTTAAAATGCATCAATTCCTAAATCTTCCATGGTAGCAGAGTAGGAGTCACTTCAAGGAGAAGTTCATATGATAGCTATAGATCCTCAATATTCTATTTAGGATGTATCAAAGATGTTATCCATGACATATATATATATATATATATATATATATATATATATATATATATATATATATATATATATATATATATGAAGAAGAGAAAAGTGTTTAGAAAACTAAGGAAGATAAGGGGAAGGAAAAGGTATTGGACTTGGTACCCATTGATAATCCAAAGAGGAAATCTAAGTTTTCCATAGTCCCAAAATTTAAGAAACCTAAAGTGACTATCACTACTCCTTTGAGTAAACTCAACTTGTTTAGTAAAAAAACTTATTGTATGGTCCACTAATTCTAGAGTGGTTAATTTATAAACCAAGGATAGAAAAATTTTCTACTCTTCACCATCCATGGGCTATGATGAAAGTTACTAATATCCATTTGTAGTAAGAATTGAAACCCTAAATTATTTCTTTAGAAGAGGAGGAGGCATGGAGAATGGATACTCCAAGTTAGACAACCCAATCACAAATAGAGGTCCCAATCCCACATGTGACCCAATCTTTAGTAGGGGCCAATTTTAATCCAAAGACTATTGGCTTGTAAAGAGTGATAGAGAAAAGGGTCATGGTAGGAGGTGAATAAATTGTCTATCAAAAGGTGGAACCCTTAACTAGTTTGACCCAAAATTAAAGGTAAAGACTAGGAGAGGATCCAATTTTTGAAGAGGATGTCCTATTGGCACAAACACATTCAAAATAGTTACAAGCTACTATCAAATGGCTAAAGCAAAAAAATAAGAACCTATAGGAATAATCTATCTTATTAGTGACAGGGGACATGGTCAATCAATTTTAAACCACTATGAATGACATATTCATCTCCTTAAAGGTAGTAAAGTCCAAGCAAGACTTGGTGAATAAATAGTGTACTTTGGCTAAAAGCCAAGTTAGCCATTAACAAGATTCAAGTAATAAGATGAAAGATTTGATCAAGGTTTTGATAGAGGAAAAAATTCATGGTTTAAAAATAATTAGCCTATCCCTTTTGAATATGGATATGGCTATATTGATAAATAAGGTCAAGGTTTTAAACAAATGGAGTAAGTAAATGAGAGATATTTCAAAGGACTTTAGGCAATTATAAATTAGAATGATGCATATACCGAGGAACATGATCATAAACCTAACTACACTCAATCCTCTTATCTTAATGACATAGGAGGAGTTAAATCATAGAGATATTAAATTCATGTAGGAAGTGAAAATCAAAATCTAAGGAAGACTAGGGGAAGGTAATAAATGGATCTTGGACATGATCCTGTCTATAGATGAGAAGATTGGAGATGTAAGGAGCATCAAGGAAGCTTTGTATATGGTTGAAAAGGACCTTAAAGGAATATATTATCAATAAAATTAACTTTTCATGGAGCCCATCATCAACCTCAGGCTGATTGATGAGCAACATACTGAAGCAATGAAGATCCTACATCAGATACAAGGGATTGAAACAACAAGTTCTTCTCAAAGTCAAACTTGTTGACTTGAGAATATTTTTTTGTAAAATAACATGTATATTTTTAAAAAGGAATATATATTTTTTAAACCATGTGATACTTTGTAAATTACATGGGTTCTAATTTAGTCTTTTTAGAAAGTGTCTATTTCTAGAATGTTATAAAAGGACAATTGTTCTAGACACTTGTATAATTGTCATTTGATATGATTGGGTGACATACCTCCTTAGTATTATATAAAAGGGGTATTATAATTTGTATATAGGATTTTTTAGAAAAATACTATTTTTAAACTTGGAGAAATTAATAAAAGCAAGGAATTCTATAAAATTTGAACAATATTTGTTTGTGTATTTACTATCATGGTTGCTTCCTTAGTTATCTATTTGGACGTTCATATTTGAAATATTTCTATGGATCTTAGATGTGCATAAATTAATGTAGAGTTGTCAATTTGTGCTAATGATATAATTATTTAAAGTTAATTTCATTTTCCTTGCTTTCTTTGAAGATGTGTCAATACAATTTTCCTATGTACGTAAATCTCTAAAGTAAACTTGATCTCTTATCTATATTGTTTCATATTTCCTTAGACATTTGTATAGTCTATGATAGGATCTGTGATGTATCTATTTCATGTCATGTAGTGGTTAGCACATGTTGGATGAAATTTAAACTTTGTCATAATGTTTGGACTAAAAATTAGAACACCTTCTTTCTACCCTACCCTTCTTTTTGCCTATTTTTTGATCCATTCACTTTAGTTTAGCTTTAATTATGAATATATATGCTAGATTAGACTTTAAATCTTAGGTTTTGATCATAATTAACTATAATTAATATAAATTAAATTTCACAAGATATATTTTAGACCAAGGTTACTTCCAATAACTTATTATATCAAGTTGAAGGCTTAAATTAGAGTGTTTGCATAGATTATGTCCTATAGGTAGCTCATCATGTATAATTCACCTCAAACATAGGCATTTTCAATGTCATGGATCAACTTGAATTTGATCAAGCATCTTATGTCTAGGATTTCAAAGTGATTCAAGATCATGTGCAAAAGGGATACTCGTAGCTTATTGACATGCTGGTAGTATGATTGTTTGAACAACTAATTTAGTAGGATCATGCCTATTAAAACCTCATAGAAAGTGAAAACTATGTAAGAATTGATATTTCCTTGTTAACCGACTTTTATTCATGGTTTTCAACCAAGTCTAAAACTACCACTACATCATATAAGAAAGAAAAGTCCAAATAAGAGTAGTATACACTGAATGTATTCTTAGATATATCAATAATCTAGTGCTGAGAGGTGGGTGAGCACACCCAATCATTAACATCATACACATGGATAACCTTATGGAATATGTCCTATATTAGGTCAGCATAGGGAAACTCATCTAGGTTGGATATGGCTCTATGGATTCTACATTTCTTATAAGACTAAAGGGCATCCTCGTACTCAACCAAATGGTCATTGGCATCGATAGAATCCTTGGGGACCTACTTAAGTATGTTAAATATGTCATTGTAGTGCCTATACATGGTTAATACATTAGGTAAAGTGGTGTCTTGATATTCAGACATAGCCTTTGGATTTGATGATGTATCACCCATTATAGTAGGATGGAAGGGTAGTTTATGGATATTTAAGCATAGGAGGCACAAGATGGAGGGGATCTATGGAATTTTAGAAGTAAGGAGATATATATTTTTGTAGTTAATAATGGTAACCATTAATGGTATTATCTTAGGATTTATAAGCACATGCATACATCTTAATGCATTAATTAATTTTGGTAACTCACTTGCTATGAATTTGAATTTGAGTTGGTGACTTGATTTTGTCCTTTTTTTCTAAATTTAGAATTGAATTAAAATTTGATATCCTCTATCAGTAGATTGATATATAAATGGTGATGGGATATAATTAAAACTATCCAATTAGGTCTAACTTCCCATTTTTTTAATGCTTAGTGCATGATAGGCACACAATCACATCCCTTAGAAGCCCCTCATTTAACTCTTAATTTTTAAAATGTCATCCATTTCTTAGTCCTTTCCATTAATGGTTGACACCTAGGAATGGTTTTTTACTCCATGTTGATCCTGTGGACTAGGTGATGTGTCACCTGGGGATGCATGGCAAACCTTAATTAACCTTTGAGTCTCATCTATACTTCATTTTGAGCTTCTCTACATCATAGGTGGAAGCTAGTTCATCTTCACATGAGATGATGTGGAAAATTCCCATTTTATTGGGTTCTCTTGAGATTTGCATTTTATAACAAGTCTAGGGGAATGGATTCTCAAAATCCTAATGATGTGGTAGCTCCCAATTTGACTGAGATCTCCAAATATTTGACATATCTAATATGTCTAAGGGACTGACTACTTTGATTCTTGATGAAATGGAAAATTGCAATTTGGATAAGCTCTCATAGGCTTTGACATCTTTGAAAGGTCTAGGAAACTAGCTACTTTGACTCAATATGATGTGGTAGCTTCTCATTCATTTATGCTCTCCCAAGATCTAACATCTTTAATAGGTGTAGGGGATTTATTTCTCTAACTCAATATAAAGTGGAAAATTACCATTCAATCAATCTCTCCTAAGCTATGACATGTTTTATACATCTATGGAGTGGTCACTATAACTCAATGACATGGTAGCTTCCCATTTGGATTTACTCTCTTGGGATTTGACATCTCTGATAGGTTTTGGGTACTGGCCACTTTGACTCAATATGATGTGGTAGATTCCCATTTAATTGGGTTCTCCCATGATTTTATGTCTTTGATAGGTCCATAGTAATGGCCATTCTAACTCGTGATGATGTGAAAACTTCCCATTTGGTCATGCTCTCCTAGGATCTGACATATCTGACAAGTTTATGAGATTGAATACTCTGACTCCTAATGATGTGGCATTTTACCATTTGGATAAACTCTTGTGAAATTCATAAAATTAATAATAAATAAAAATTAATATGATACATTAAATATTACCTATCATATATGGAGAACTCAATTTCACATGGAGGATATCGAGTTTATTTCAATTTCACATGGAGGATATTGAGTTTATTGCTCTAGAAGGGAACTATATTTCTATAATATCCAAGTGAAAATGAACTTGTAACATTAGCACTATGATTTAATAAAAGAGAAAAAACACTAATATTTTTTAAATTTTTTAAAAGAGACATGTTACTACTTGAAGAAATCAAAGCATTGTATAGTCTAAAAATTTGAGTAGGCATCACCGATAAGAACAAAAGAAAGAACTCTAAATCTTTAGTTCGTGAAAATTTTAGAGGGGTCCCCCATTTTGGACAAAAGGGGGTGTGTTGACCATAACAATATTCCTCCATTTTGAGGTGATATATTTTAAAAACATATTCCTTAAAATCACTCATCTCTAAATAAAAATTTATTAATATCAGGTATTAACAATTAATATATCCAAAACTATTATAAAATTTGAAAACTCATTAAAAATAGATGTATATAAAATTTAAAAAATATCATGTATGATAAATAGTAAAATAAGACTCAAGGGAGTATGATTATGTAAGAGTGAGGTTAAACCATATGTCTCACTATGAATAATAGGATACATATAAAAATAATATATTTATTTTACACCATATAGCATCTATAACATTGTTTATAACTTTGGATATGTGTGTATCCATATATAAGGATGACATAATGAGGGATCACTAATATGCCACAATGTATGAGTGTTATGGTGAATAAATGTATGCCCCATTATAGTCTATGTATGTGTAAGATATAAATAATATTAATATTATTAGATATTAAAGGGTATGATAACCCTAGTGGAAAGGAATGATATGGAATAATATTATGTTCCAAATAGAAGGATGTATCCATTGTATAAACCATCATGTGCCTAGATGTATATGGGAATGTGTCATGTATGTATGTATATATATATATATATATATATATATATATATATATATATATATTCAAGATAAGATAAATAATAACATGGGTGTGAAAATAATAATTCAAAGCCCTGAAGATAGAGAGTCTATATTGTGTCACAATAATTTT